>JANAVB010043420.1:4197745-4286632 GCA_029216955.1 Iris pallida | reverse complement strand
CCGCCCAATGCCAACTCATAACTGTTTCTTCTCTGGCATGCAACTCTATTAGCATTATTTCCTAACGCACGGCTTATACTACTGGTGGTCAGCCAATCACGCATGTCCGAGTCCTATATGTGACTCACATACGTGGTATAAACGTGTCAAGGCCTATGAATGCAACACATAAGTGGTCCCTTAAATCTAAGTTTGATTTGCATAAAAATAATAAGTACGGAAAATATAACTACACAGTAAAATCTATCTAATCATGACAGTGTAGAACATTTATTTTACAGAAAATAATAATAAAAAATGCATGAATGTGAGCTAAAGCAAAATAAATAGCTAATGGCAAGGTATCTTGCCTGAGGTTATGTGCAAAAGGGAATAATCCAGTAGCTCGAACCGGCAAATAAACGAAGCAAGAAAAGCCAAATCTCGCAGATGACTCCGAATGATGTAACAAACATCACGAACTAGTTTAGAATAAAAGATATGGCTAGAAAATGCCTGTCCAAAAGTTAAATTCTAGAACATGAGCAAAATCGTAATTTCGGATCAAAACGATATCCGCCGTTGGACTCGCTTTGCACCGAAATGTGCGCCAGAACCTACGGTCTCTAAAGTCATCAAATTACATGTCTATAGATTTGTTTGGATGAGACGAACCCAACGGTATGTCCAATTTTGGATTCCGGTGGGCCGTGCACAAAATCGCCCGTTGAGTGGGATTGTGGGCCCGCCAAAATGGCGTCCCGGTGAACGGTCTCAGGATCGGACCAAACTTGGCTCACAGGACCAGAAATATATTTCGAGCCTAATGGCGCAAGTTTTGTCGCGATTTAATGAGTGTGCACAAAGTAATTGGGAAATTTCGAAAAAGTTCAATACGGTAAAATTCGACGGATACGGATCAAATTCGTCGCGCACACGCAACCAATTTAAATTCCGTCAAAGTTGGCACGTCCACAAAGTCGATACGGAACTTTCGGTACTCTCGGTTTGCGACGGGGTCATCCAGTTTGTCGGGACGGACCTCGTACCGGGGTTTTCAAGGTTTTTAAAAACTGATTTTTTGTGATTTTTAATCTAATTAAACATGGAATTTATTGCAGAATAAATAAATATATTTAAAGGGGATGATAGAGGGTCATGTGGGCTTTCTACATGAATTTACGGATCTAAAAACGGATTTAAATTGGAGGAGAAATCGCATGGTGAAGTTAGGTACTTGATTTTAAATTCTGTTGGTGTGGTGTTTGTTGTTGTCGCCGTGTCGACCGTGAGGCGGGACTGTTATCCCTCCGGCGAGGCTGGGCATGCACGCTGAGGAGAGGGGGAGGTGGAAGGATGGAGAAAGAGGAGGAAGGAGGAGGAGATTAGGGTTTTTCTTTTGAGAGACAATTACATATATATATGTATGTATATATAAAGGGGATGGGGGTCGGCCTAGTAATATGTTACTGCTATAAAGGGGTCGCCCCTTTATTTTTGTTGCAGCTGCTGCTGCTTTGTTCGTTTGGGTGGCCGGTTCCCACTTGTGGGGCTGACAACCAATATAGTTCTTTTTCTTTTTCTTTTTCTTTTTCTTTCAAATCAAAATCTTTTAAATATATATATAAATATATATATATATATATATATATATATATATATATATATATATATATATATATATATATATATAAATATATATATATATATATATATATATATATATATATATATATATATTTATATATATATTTGTATATATCCATACATATACACCATAAATCTATATAAAAATTCAAATAACAATTTAATATCATCTATCCAATTATTTAATATATTTAAACACACACACACACACACACACACACACACACACACACACACACACACATATATATATATATATATATATAAAATATATATATATATATATATATATATATATATATATATATATATATATATATATATATATATATATATATTCAATTAAATCAATCTCAATAATAATAATAATAATAGAATGAATATGTTTATTTAACCTCCACAAAATAACTTTAATAATATTAGAATAAAAAAATCGTCCTAATGGGTGAACTTTACCACACACCCTTATTTGGGTCCAAAAAAACTGTACAATTTTGTAAAATATTATTTAA
Organism: Iris pallida; assembly: GCA_029216955.1. Taxonomy (NCBI): domain Eukaryota; kingdom Viridiplantae; phylum Streptophyta; class Magnoliopsida; order Asparagales; family Iridaceae; genus Iris; species Iris pallida. The sequence continues at coordinate 4,284,494 of JANAVB010043420.1, read as the reverse complement.
TAATAAAATACCAATAATTGAACTAATAATTAAATAATTAGAAATTGTGCATAAAATTCTAAAATAATTTAGAAAATATTTCTAAGTACATAAAATATGTTCACATGGCCATCTTGGTCCCACCACATGCCTACCTGGGCTTAAATTTGGTTCGGGCCCGGTTCGGGCTGAATTGGACAAAACGGGTCATCTAAAAATCAATATATAAAATAATATTTAATTAAAATAATTAAAATGAGTCAATTCACAACTTGGCCTGGTTTTTCTAGTTTGGACAGAACTATGGCTAGGCCTCCCACGGCATGGCTAATATACTGGTCAAAGCACACTGCTACATCTTTCGTGCCAAAATTTATGTTCGTCTAGTGTTCCAAAACAAAACAATGGCTAAGGTCATTTCTAATAAAAAAATCATAAATTGCATAAATTTATTTTTAAGTCTTTTTAAATAACAAAAATAAAAAACAAAAATATTCTCAAAAATTTAGGGGTTTTACACAACGTGCATTTGATCGTAGCCGAATTGGCAAGCAAATCAGCTAGGCAGATATGGCTCCAAGAAGCAGTCACCCCCGAACTGGTATACTAGGTGAGAGGGTCTGATCATTTTCAACCACATGAAAGCAGCCGGAGGTGGACGAGTGGCCATAGGTTCTAAGTCCATAAGTAGGGGAAGAAGATTCTCACTTCCGGGAGGTGGAGGAACGTAGTAGAATCTCCACTCAGAACCTATATTCAATGCCTTTCTGCAATCAGTAAGGGTGTTCACTTTCCATTGAGACGTGGCATAACGTCTGATAAAATCCCTTCCTACAACACTTAGAGCCGGATCCATTAAAATGGGATAGTACAACAGTAACCAGTCAAACAAATAAGTATTCGGCATCTCAGTACGAGAAAACTCATCTCGAGTGCCGGGATCCACCATCATGGTATTTGTAAAGGAACGATGTAAACCCCCTAAATTTCTACTATTTTTTTAAAAAATAAATTTTGTACTGATATTTTTTGTATTTGCACGTCGCGTATGAATTTGTCGTATTAAACGTCGCGTATGAATTTGCGTTTCGTGTTTACTCAACGAGTGCAAATATGTGTCGAGGTACATATTTTAGAAAAATATTTTTATTATAAAATTTATTTTATATAGGAAAGTACATGTTCAAATAAATGTGATAAATATTTTATTTTTAAAAAGAGTTATTTTGTTCGTCGTTTAAAAATAAGTAGTGATTTGGAAAATTGTGGTTTATATGAGATGTTCCAAATATTTTGCAAAATTGAAAATTTGTTTATTAATATAATTTTGTTAATTATAAAAGCTATTTTATGATTTAATATTATTGATTTTTGAAATTAATTAATGTTATATTTTAATATTCATGAAAAAGATATTTAAAATTTTGTTTTATTTAATATTTGAATTATTTTGATAATTTAAATTTGGAAAAGATTTTATTTAAATAGGCATTAAATTAAAGGTAGTTTATCTAGATTGAATTTGATTTGATTGCTTAATTTCTAAATCGATTTAAATAAAAAGATGGAATTATCCATCGGGGTTTAAACCTATACAAGTCCTTATCCAACTGGGAATTTCTACCTTCTATATACGGAGAGGTACTCCTCCATAAATTATCAACCATCCACAGATTGTGCATCGTGTCTGTGCCACCCATCTACTATATCCCCACCATACAAATACATTGTCCCCATGTCCGACAGTCCCGGACACCATCCCCCGTCATTCTCGTGTCACACAGGACACGATAACTATCTCCGACACCACCCTAACCCTAATCCAATCCCTGCTATCTGCCGCCTCAGTACCACCATACCACCCAGCAGCTTCCATCCAACTGTCACGCCCCAGAACCAGAATACTGGCAAGTAGGGACGGACCAGGCCAGCTACGTATACCAAAGTACTCCAGTACTCCGAAATAACGTATAAGCTGTATAGATGGGGGTTACTACTACAAGCCAACAGTCGATCCTAGGTCAAGCAATCCTAGGTATCTCAATCACAGGCAGTAAACAATGTAAAAGAAGTAAGATTAACTAGAATATAAAATAGTAAAGCGTCCCAAACTACCATATATCAATGATCATGAAGATAGTAATACAGAGTGAAGACTAGCAAGAGTAATAGTCATACATGATAAGCTCTAGCTATAGTCTAGAATACGCAAATCATGTTCTGGCCCGTAGGCTAAATGTCAAGTCCAAAACACGAGCTAAATACGTGCTCGGAGGCTAAACGCCACAAAAGAATAATGTACATAACTAGTGGAAGAATGAAATAGAAAACCCACTAAGGTACTCTGGTGCTCTGGGTAATCACAAACGAGTGGAAGGTACGAAAGATCCTCCGGGCTCCTCTATCAGATCTGGCCAAACAAAACCAGTGGGGTCAGACCCCCAATAGCAAGTACCATAAAGGAAGCCAAACTATGAACTAAAACCAGCATGCAAATCATAGCAACGGATAGAGACAGAAATAAGTAAAAGCAAATCGAGACTTGTGCGCTACTAATGCACTTATCCCGAGAATAGAAAAGACAATAAGTAAAGCAACATGTAGCATAAAGTAAAGGACATGTGACATAATGTAAACTGTGTACATGTAAGAAAAGAAAGCATGTGAACATGAAAGATAAACTAGACATATGAGCATGTTAAATAGACGGAACATGTGAGCATGTTAGATAACTGGAGCATGTGAGCATGTTAGGTAACTGGAGCATGTGAGCATGTTAGATAACTAGAGCATGTGAGATAACTGGAACATGTAAGCATGTAAGGTAACTGAGACATGTGAGCATGTGAGATACTATATAGAACGACAAATGATAAGATGACTTAGGAACTATTTCGAAACCCAAATTACAACCCGTAAACCAAACAAGGACCGGCGTTATAACCCTTCTCCTGAGCAGAACTTTAGTATTTAATCATTTACCGGCAAAAGTAAAGCATAAACATAGATGTACTGAAAATAAATAAATTCGGACACTGCCTAGACAAACTAGACTAGACTGGACTCCATACAATAGTCATGGCCAAGCAATGAGTACGGCTTTATACATTAGCTAACTACGGTTGTCACAATCCTAATTACTAACAAATGCAAGTTTGAGAATTCCAAGTCCAGCACCTGCCTGCTACTACCTGAATGGTCCAAGCCAAAGGAGCTATGGTAATAGTGGATACATCGCCCAGGAGACAAATGCATCCTATAGTAGTGGTACATCGCCCGGGAGACAAATGTACCACTAAGACATATAATAATGGGTACATCGCCCAGGAGACAAATGTACCCTGTGCAACACTCGACGGTGCGCTGGAAGTGTGCTCATCATGACAGATAGCTCCAAATCCCAAGAATATATATATAATGCCAAGACCAAAGGGGCAACAGATAACTGGAAAATTCTCAATAATCTAAGTAATCAAGCTAGTTGTTTAGTCTTTAACATTTTCTTGTTGGATTCCGGGTGTGGCATTCCGCAGAATCTATCCTAGACATGAGACATGCAAGACTGGACAAAAGCAAGAATGTGCACCATAACAAGCCACAACAAGAAAATATAATAAACCAAGAAGCTAGGAGTGCGCTACGATGAGCCACTATAGGGAGTGCGCCATGACAGGCCACTATCATGTAAGCAAAGAAAGACATGTACAAGAGTGCACCACGACGGGTCACTATCTAGTAAGCAAAGAAGACATAGAAGAAGAGTGCGCCATGACGGGCCACTATCATGTAAGCAAAGAAGACATGTAACAATTATCATAGCTTGTAAGAAAGAAACTATCAAAAAGATATATCATGGCATGTGGGAAACAACAATTAAAGCTAAGTACATTTCATAGAAAAATGATTGAACATGTGCTAGTGTCAAGTGTATATAGGGTACGTGTACAATCATTCTCTAACTATGCAAGATCATCTAATCATGTTAAAAAATCATTACAATCGAAGAAAATATCAAAAACGGACAAAAACGGACAGAAACGGGCAAAAATAGATAAAAATAGCCTAACCGGATTATCCGACGGATTACTGCGGATTACCGACGGATTTTCCGAAGTGTCACAACAAGTTTTGTGGTGCAAGTTCGGATTTTCCGACGGATTTCCGCGGATTTCCGACGAATTTTCCGAACCGTCACAGAAAGTTGATTTTTGAAAACTCAAAACTTATTTCGGCCATAAAAACTTCATTTTAAATCGAAATTTGGATTTTCAAAAGTCAAAATCGCATGAAATTTAATTTCCTACAACATAGGAGTATTAGTTTTCACAAATTCAAAGATTTGATAGATCAATACCTCAAAATACTCCAAAAAAAGGTTCTCGAGAACCGAAACGAGTTCCGATTTCCACCAAACTCAAAATCTATGTATACAAGCTTGGTGAGGGCCTCATATATGCATATGTGACCAAGATCCATGATGGTAACACCAGTATCACTCTTGATACTGAGTTTTCTACTAAGTCAATATTAGATTTTAACAGAAAATCAAAACCTAGTTCGAACCAAATTTAGAAACATACATATAGATGAGAATCATAAGGAAAACATTCTTAACAAAATGAGTTTAGAACAATTCTAAGCATTTTAATACCAAGGAAAATAAAAATGACAACAAAACAATATTGTTCATGAATTTGGCAAGATGTGCTTGCCTAGGTTAAGCTCCAAGCCTAATCTTCTACTCCTCCTCCTAGGGGGGTTAGACACCACACCCAAGGCCTCAAGGCCAAGCTCTTGGCAAGCTCCAAAGGGGAGAGAAGGGAAAAAGAAATGAAGAGAGAGTGAAGAGAATGAAAAGAGAGAGGAGAGAGAAAGTGAAATGGTATATATAGAAGAGGGAATTAATCTTAGCCATCGGATGGTGATCCATGTCAAAGTCTAGGTCAATCATGGCCACTCAAACAAATCCAATTATCCATTGGATAATAGGGTTCATCTACACTATTCACGAAAATATCTAAACACTATTTATCAAAATATCCTAAACACTATTCATCAAAATATCCAAAACACTATTCAAGAAAATATCTAAAATCGAAAATATCTAAAATGTGGAAAATCTGTCTGGACGGTATGCCGTCGGTATACTCCGGTATACTGGCGGTATGCCGGCAAAGAAAAAAATCTATAAGTTGAATTTTTTTTTAAAGTATTACAAAAACCAAGAAAATATAAAATATACTACAAAATACGTATCCGTATATAAATACCAATACTGTGAGATGAGTCTCACAACTCTCCACAACTTAAAAAAAATTCCGTCCTCGGAATTTCTTAAATCTAGTCAAGCATGAAAACGAAACCAAAGAGCTGAAAAATCATGTCAATCAAAACAAAGCATGGCATGTTGGTAAGATAAAGACGATAATAATATAAGTAAATGCGTAAGCAATAACACAACCATAATCAAGAAGGGTTGGAGGCATATGAATCAATGTCTCCTGAGTCAGTTGAGTAGGAGTAGGCCTACGCTGACTCCACAACTTAGATAGAAGTCAATTCTCAAAATAAGCCGGTACCAATGACTTAATCCAAGACATGACTCTACCCAGGACGTATCTTCGTAGTCGAGACATATGATAAATATCATGTATCTCAAGATACGAAGACAGAAGAATAGGACGAGAAACTCGCCAAATATGCATAACCAAAGAGATAAATAAGAGTGGAAGCAGAATAGGACAATACCTACAACATGACCACCCTCAGCCAAAACCTGCTCTAACATACCAAACTCTGCCTGCCCACGTCTCAGAACTGCTGCTCTAACCTGCTGCTGCTGAACCGGTACATGAGCCATATACTGCTGGACTGCCGGGGTAGCCGGTGAAGCTGGACTCTGGCAGGACTAACCCTGCTGGCTGATCAGGCTGAACTGACACCTCCGTCCTCGGGTCAACTCTGAACTCTGCCCCTGAATGCTGAGACTGATCCTCCATAACTGGCCTAACAGAAGGATGCTGACCTGCCATCGACAAAACCCAAACAAGATGATCGAAAGGATTAAGAATCGTGCCCTTGAAAGTTAAAGGACACAAGGATTAAATCGAGAGAACAGGAAGGATCAACGATCAAGGCAGATATCAGGTCACTACCAAAATAAGTGGTTTTAGCGACGCCCAAAAACGTCGAAAAAACAACAAAATCCGTCGCTAATATGTATCACCGACGTATTTACCGACGTTTAGGTTTGGTCGCCGTTTCCTTAGTCGCTGATTGCAAAAACGTCGCTGAACGTCGCAATTACCGACATTCAGCGACGTAACGTTACGTCGGTGAGTTATCGACATTTATCGTCGTTCCGTCGGTATATTAGCGACGTATGTGTAGTCGCTACACGTCGGTAAATACCTGGAATAGTTACCGACGTCTACCGTCGTTTCGTCGGTAATATAGCGACGTGTATGTTGTCGCTAGACGTCGGTAAAGGTCCTGTACATTTTTTGCAGCTAGTGTCGGTAAACGTCGGTAAATACGTCGGAGAGCTGTACTTTTTTGCAGTTAGTCGTCGGTAAATGTCGGTAAAACGTCGGAAAAATATATTATTTGCAGCTTGTCGTCGGTAAACATCGGAAAAAGACGTCGCTAAACATCAGTAAGCGTCGCTAAACGTCGCTAAAGTTGTAAAAAAAATAAAAAAAATAAAACACAGATTCTATATTACCACTCACAATTCTATAAAACACATATAGGTACACATTCAAATCCCCACTCACAATTCCAAATCATAGCGCATTCAAACCCCCACTCACAATTCCAAATCACAGATAGCTTTAATCTAAGTTAATTAACATCCAATCCAAACACAATTAACATTTATCGACGAAGGAATTAACATCCAATCCAAACAAGTCACAAGTCAATTCGATACAAACACAACTAACATCCAATACAAACATCCAATCATAAGTCACAAACATAAGATGATACAAACAAAAACAAAAGTCCTAACTAGGACTACTAGTGATCTGGTACAGGAGGGACACCGCCGCGACGAAGGCGTAAAAACTCCTCATACTCCGCAAGTGAAATCGATACAGATGGAGCGCCAGGCTGTGACGTCGGTGGAGTCGGTGTCGAAGAAGAAGGCAGTGGAGGCGGCGGAGTCGACGACGATGAAGGCGCACCCAGAGTACCAGCATGCTCCAACGCTGTAAGTCGCTGGTTGTATGAATCCATGATAGATAACATTCTACCACTGCTCTGGACCATCAAATCATGCGCCAATCTCACCGTCTCGGCCATGGTCACCTGTCCTGTCTGCAACTCCGTCACCGTGCGCTCTAACCCTCCAACGGCGCGCTCTGTCCTCTCAGTCGTCTCCCTGAGGTCTATAATGCTGCGGTCGAGCGCATCCAATCGTGCTAGCAGCGCAGGATCGTCCGTAGGATGCTGAAACTGCTGCTCGATCCGTCGTAGCAGGTCGTTACGGAGAGACTCCATCATCTGGTGGACTCGGGCAGACTCCTGGGACGGCTGTGGACCATGCACACTAGCAGGAGATGTCCTAGAGGACTGGGTCGCAACTAGGGCGCCATAGGATCCCGTACCGTAGTACGTACCCCTACGGAGGCCACCAGCGGCGGTCATCCACAGCTCGTCCGCCGACGGAGCTTGAGTGGGCTGCGAGGAAGTACCGGCCTCTCCTGCATCAGGTGCACTAGCAGCCGCCCGTTCCCGCAGCCTCGTATACTCGGCCTAGAAAGTATGGATAGTACTCTATGATTTCTAATTTCTAATTAATGTACTTATTTTTACTAACTTCATGAATATTTATTTGCATCATATTTACTAAGTTATATTAAAATGGACACGAAGTATTAAATTAAGATAACGTATTGTAATACTTACATAGGTCTGCTCGGCCCTCTCGTCAATAAGGACTCCGCCCTTCCGATGGGTGGCCAGGAAGACGGTCACCATGTCGGCGTTACCGACCTTCCTTACCTGTAATTAAATATATTATCTTAGTAATAATTTATCGGATTTGCATTAAAATAATATTTCTAAAAGAGAAAGACATACCAGACGACGGAAATGTTCCGTCATCGGAATCGACCCACCGTACCACTTCGAGGCATGTTGCCTAGCCGCCTTAGCCTTCTCCGACTTCTCCTTGTACCTTGGCTCGTTGAATCGAGCCTTCATCGCATTCCACTGATCAGGGGTGATCCAACCTTTGATCGGCTTTCCGGCACGATCACGTTCCTTCTGATCATTAATAGAGTCGCGGATCAGCTTAGCAGCGACGGAAGGAAACATCCCCTCGATCTGCTCGGCCCGGTGCGGCGGATAGTAAAACATATCCTAGAACAGTACAAAACCAAATATTTATCAGTTATATATAATATGCATAAATTAAATGATTCATGTTAAAAACAAATCTATTTTAACCTTGAGGCGCGTAAACCAGAAGTTCTTCCTTTCGTCTGGAGCATCAGAGTAGTTAATCCAGGGACCACCATAATTATGCCTCAGCATATCGCCTAGGCGTCTCTGTACCCCTGGAGGACGATATCTATACATACATATTATATTCATGAAAAAAGTTAATTTATGATAAAAACAGAAGAAAAAAAAATCATAAACCAAAATACCTACTTTGTACCGTCGGCCCAGATCTCCGTCCTCCCCTCCTCCGGAGGTGCGCACGCATCATCTTCATGATGCTGGTCGGCCGTCGGCGCATCCTCCTCGGCCATCTGCTCATCCGTCTCCATCGTCGTATCAACATCAGAAACGCTAGACGGGGGAGCCCTCTCAACAGGTCTGGAACTACTCGTCCCAGGAGATATGCCACGTGACGTCGTCCCAACCGGCCCAGCTACTGTCCGATATGGAGGAGTAATCGGCGACGAGGATCCAGAGCCGGTACCAATAGGAGGTACCGAAGGCAAACTCCGTCCCCTAGCAGTACCTGTAGGAAGTACCGGAGGATCCCGACCTCCTCGTGGCCCTCGCAAATGTCCGCGACGACCTGCCATACCTGATAACAGCATATGATAGTACAAGATATAATAGAGACTAGAAATATGACAGTACAACAAATAATAGAGACTAGAAATATGACAGTACAACAAATATTAGAGACTAGAAATATGACAGTACAACAAATATTAGAGACTAGAAATATGACAGTACAACAAATAATAGAGAATAGAAATATGACAGTACAACAAAGATAATAACCAAGGTAACATATGATGATACATTCTACAATAAACATCTAAGTCCAGATAATATATTCTAGAAGAAACATCTAAGTCCAGATAAGTATATCTCTCTCAATCATCTTCAGAATAATCATCTTGTTCGTCTTCCTCGACCTCATCTTCCTCTTCCTCCTCATCTTCACTTTCGTCTTCACCTTCGTCGGCTTCGTCTTCCTCTTCGGATAATTCTACATCTTCTACATTATGTGTCGTGTAATGCGTAACTTCCGTGGAGTCCACATCGACAATATTGGTTACAGGAGGTAGCTCGTCCTCCTGGTAAGCTTTTTCATCAACATCAAAAGTATCTCTAGCTTTAGTCTTGCATACTGCCCACCAGTCAGACTTCGTTGCTCCCCGTCTCGGATAAGCTGTGAAATACACGAGCTGAGCCTGAGTTGCTAGGACAAACGGTTCGTAGCCTTGATATCTACGCTTGTAGTTTATATCCACAAGACCATGCTTGTCAATTTTCCAGCCTTGATTTTCAATCGGATCGAACCATTCACACTTGAACAATACGATCTTTGCAGGTTCTCTGCCATAATTATATGACAACTCCACAATCTCTCGCAAGATGCCAAAGAAATCATTTCCTGGATCGACGTCTTTGTAGTTCGAAGACTTGATACACAAACAACTGTTCTTCGTGGAATCAAGATCCAGGAAGCTGTCTCTGATCGGAGCATTTGTCGACTTGAACCGAAAGCCATTGACACAATAACTTGGCCATGTTTTAACAAAAGTAACTGGTCCCTTGGCAAGAGTTCTAATTAATTCAATCTCGGGTGAAATTAGACGATCGACCTGAATATCAAAGAAGAGATAATAAGTTATTTATTGCGCAGTTGCATTAGAAGAGGCCAGTAAATATTACCGAACTGCTTACATATTCGCTCAACCAAGAAGGAAAATGACGTCTCATTTCTTGTTCTAATGCTTCGTCTGTTAGGTAGGGTCTAACCAGCCTCAACTCATCATTATATGTGCTGGAAAACAACGAAGCATTAGAACGATTAGTACAATAATATTAGCTTATACTATTACATTGAGATGACGTAAACTCATCATTCCTTACTTACCCCTCTAGCTTCTCCACTTCATCCTCGTCGCAATTGAGTAATACATACAACTGAGCAGCCCTTAGCTCTTCGTCATTCAAATATCTCTTCTTCATTTTCCCCGAAGGCTTTCCGGACGCATTGAATACTTTCAGTATTCCATTATTAAATTCTTGATATCCGTCGTCGTTTCTCGGAGCCCTCGTTCTATTCGTAGCAACATGAGGTTTGAAATAGGAGGAGCAGAAATTTGTAATCTCCTCGAGAATATAGGCTTCACAAATAGAACCCTCGACCCGAGCCTTATTTTTTACCTTTTTTTTAGGTGATTCAAATGTCGCTCGAATGGGTACATCCATCGATATTCGACGGGTCCACCAACACGTGCCTCGTAGGAAAGATGAATCGGCAAATGCTCCATAGAGTCGAAGAATCCAGGAGGAAACACCCTCTCTAGCTTGCACAGTGTTACCGCAATGTCCTTCTCTTGCTTTTTTAGACGATCAACGAGCAATTTCTTAGAACAAAGGTCCCTGAAGAATATGCTAAGCTCCGTCAATGGATCCCAAACTGCCTGCGGTAAGAATTCCCGAAATGCAATCGGAATTAACCGCTCCATGAATACGTGACAATCATGGCTCTTCATACATGTCAGTTTGTTCTCCTTGAGGTCGACGCATCTTCTCAAGTTTGAAACATACCCATCTGGAAATTTCAGACCTTGAATCCACCTACAAAGCCTCACTTTATCCTCCTTCTCCAGTAAGAAAATTGCCTTAGGCTGCTTCAACTTCCCATTCCCGTCCTCTATCAAATGCAATGCAGGACGTCTACATATTTCTTTCAAGTCCAATCTAGCCTTAGGATTGTCTTTCGTCTTCCCCTTTACGTCCATTACAGTATTAATTATGTTGTCAAACACATTCTTCTCAATATGCATGACATCAAGGTTATGTCTAATCAGATTGGTGCTCCAGTATGGCAGATCCCAGAATATACTCCTCTTCGTCCAGTTATGAGTGCGACCAAATCCGTCACACTTGTAGCCCGTAGCAGGCTGCTCAATAGCACTTGGTAAATCTCTAACCTCCTCCCATATCGTGGCTCCGCACCACCTTGTCGGTGGATCACCCTTCTCCACAACGCCAGCACGAAAAGCATTCTTGTTCCTCCGGTACGGATGATCCTTCGGCAGGAATTGTCGATGACAATCGAAGAAGCACGGTTTGCCTCCGTGTTTCAAACGGAAAGCCTTAGTGTCGTCCATGCAACACGGACATGAAAGACGACCATGCGTGCTCCATCCAGATAACATTCCATAGGCCGGAAAGTCGTTGATGGTCCACATAAGTGCTGCCCGCATCTGGAAATTTTGTTTTCTAGATACATCGTACGTGTTGGAACCTACTTCCCACAGCTGATTCAACTCATCAATCAATGGCTGTAAATAAACATCGATATTCCTTTTCGGATTGTTCGGACCTGGGATAATAACGGTGAGGAACATATATGGAGTCTTCATGCACATCCAAGGCGGTAGATTATACGGGGTGACGATCACAGGCCAACACGAATACTGGGATCCCGAAAGTCCGAATGGGGTAAAACCGTCAGAGCAGAGACCCAATCTAACATTACGCGGATCAGAAACAAAATCTGGATACTCTCGATCAAAGTGCTTCCATGCTTCTCCATCAGATGGGTGATCCAACACTCCTTCGGTATGTTCCCGCTTATGCCAACTCATGTTTTCTGCAGTTTCCTTCACCATAAACAACCGCTGCAAACGCGGCGTCAACGGCAAGTAGTGCATCGAAGAGGTAGGCTTCCTGGCACCGACAGACTTTCCTCTACCACAGGCCTTGTAGCGATCGACACCACAAAATCTGTAGGCGTCTTCATCCTTGTCGTCTTTGTAGTACAACATGCACCCGTTGTGACAGGCATCGATTTTTTCATATCCCATCCAGAGCGATCTAACCATCCTCTTAGACCGGTAGAAGTCTTTAGGCAACTTCGCACCCTCAGGCAATATTTCTATAAGCAACTCCATAATACGGTTGTAGCAATCTTGCGACATGTTAAAATCGGACTTGATGCTCAACAATCTTGTAACCACCTCCAACGGTGAATGATCCTCACAACCAGGATATAATGGAGTCCTTGCATTCTCCAGCAACTCCATGAACTGTGCAGCATCGGGGTTCGGTGCCTCCTCAGGTGCATCATGATCATCCGGATCGAAACTAGGCCCGGCCGCGTCAAAAACCATGTTCACCAACCCATCGTCGTAAGGAGCGTTGTTGTGGACATCCACATAAGGCTCGTACTCCGATGCTAAAGACACAAGTTCTCCGTGCTCGCTCCACTGATAGTAATTCGGCGTGAAACCCTTCGAGTACAAATGATACGTGACATCCACTTCTGGATGATATTTCAAGTTGCGACATCTCACACACGGACACTTAATTTTGGTACCGTCCATGTACTGAGGGAACGCCTTGGCAAACTGCAGGAACTGGTGTACACCCTCTATGAATTCATCCCGCACACCGCACATGTCATCAGGATGACGGTTGTACATCCAAGTACGATTCCGCAGATAGTAATTCAGCTCCATAATTCTGTAAGATAGATACATCAAGGTAGTGAATGATATGCAAGTGTCAAAGCTTTTCCGATGGATTGCATTTATCTTTTCATCCATTCATTCATGCATTGCATTTATCTTTTCAGTTTTGCATATCATTACCTACTATTATACATGCATACTTTATACATGTAAGTGAAAATCTGTATCGTAAGACAAACTAAACATAATTAGTATATAATCATGTAACTGGTGGATCCGCTAGCTAGTAAGCCGGATGTACTTAATATCAGAGAGTATCAGATTAGTATCAGTATATAGGTTAGGTAGACCGTATCAAACGCATATCGGAATAGTAGGCCGAATAGGAGGCCGAGATAGTCGAATGAGAAGAAGGGAAGAAGGGAGGAGCAGATGCTATTCCGATACCGATACTTTGAACCTTGATCTTAACACAAACCTATATACTGATCGATACTAATCCGCTACGCCCGATACTAAGTATATACGGTCGATACTGATAGCGATAGTCCGATACCGATAGCGATAGTCCGACACCGATAGTTCGATCGATACCGATAGCGATAGTCCGATAAATGGAATTGTAAACTCGGAGGCATACCCTTAAGGGTTGAAACCAAATAAATTTTGACATTCGGAAAGGGGTTATTTAGAAGGTTCTCTTGCAACATAACATGTTCCCATGGGCTTGTGGGGAGAAAACATGGCCTAATGATTTAATTCGTTAAATGAGATCTTAGGGAAATGCCATGTTTGGTTCGCAGAATTAGAGCTGTGGAAAGGAAAGTGATGGATTCATTTTTCCCCTCTAAGATTCACTCTCTCTCCAAATATCTGTTGTTTTTCCAAACATAGGAATGGAAATGGATTGAAATTCTAATTTCACAAAGCTTACCTTTCCGCGAACCAAACGAGGCCTTGATAGCTACTTTGAGATTGAGAAAATGTAACACAATGTGAGGAGAATCTCTACTTCAATCGATCTACAGGTGATTGATGTAATAGGGAAAATAGATGGAGGTAAGTCCAACAAACTTATAAATAGCACACACAGTCATTCGAAGAAGACTGCTCAGGTCTTGATAGCTACTTGAGATTGAGAACCGCGATAAAAAAAATCATCTAATGTTTATGATTTCCTTCTTACTGGCTACAATTTTAGGAAAGGAACAAATGTTTGCAGGTTATAAAGAGAGTACAACTTTGCAGAAGTTGCAACAATAGATCATTGTTGCTTAAAAGGAGAATTTCTCTCCAACTCGTAAGATTAATGGATCTTTCCAAATGCTCTACTGGCCTTCTCTCTCTTTTTTGTCGGGGTCACGAAAACATCTCAAAGCCTCCTTCGAATTCTCAGACGAAGCCACTGACCAAGGCTTGAAGGTTCGGGGATGAGAAACCAAAAAAATTATGTATGCATTATATCGTGACTTCATCAATTACGTCACAGCAAAATCTCATATGTTTGCATGCTAATTTGCAAGATCAGGAGAAACTTAACTTGGCTCGAGATAGAGAATGAAGGAGTTAGGGTTAGGGTTTACCAGCCTTGGTCGGAGTCGCGTCGGGATCGTCGGGGCTGGAGCAGCGGTGGAGTCGGGTTGGCGTCGACGAGGGGAATCAACGGTGGAGGGGGACGCCGGAGGGAAGGGGGTCGCTGCAGGGAAGGGGGGAAACCGCGGGGAGGGGGTAGCCGGAGGGAGGGTTCGCCGGAGGGAGGGGGTCCCCGGAGAGGAGAGAGAAAGGGGCAGAGAAATTTGGGGAGCGGGAGATTGAAACTTTTTGGTGAAAGAAAAAAAAAGATCGATCGGGTGGAACCCTATATGAAATATTTTAGCGACGTCCACAAAGGACGTCGCTAAACATCGCTATTCAATAAAAACCTGGCGACGTCCCTAATGTGGAGTCGCAAATCGTCGCTGAATTAAAGAAAACAGCGACGTTCTGCGACTAGACCGCGACATCAGCTTTCCAAAGCATAATGTGTGTCGCTAACGGTCGGTAAACGTCGCTGATGGTGACGATCAGTGACGTTTTTATATAACGTCGCTAAATTCACAAATATTACCGACGTATATGACTTGCGTCGCTAAATTCGTCGCCAATATGACTTATTTTGGTAGTGGGTCAAAGGATCAGAGATATAGAATAACATGAAGGATATTAATAATGGAGAATTGTGACTGAGATATCTAAACATTAGTAACCCCCATATATCTGATAAATCAGACCTGCATGGGCCACCACTAAAACCTATGTCACGCCCCAGAACCAGAATACTGGCAAGTAGGGACGGACCAGGCCTGCTACGTATACCAAAGTACTCCAGTACTCCGAAATAACGTATAAGCTGTATAGATGGGGGTTACTACTACCAGCCAACAGTCGATCCTAGGTCAAGCAATCCTAGGTATCTCAATCACAGGCAGTAAACAATGTACAAGAAGTAAGATCAACTGGAATATAAAATAGTAAAGCGTTCCAAACTACCATATATCAATGATCATGAAGCTAGTAATACAGAGTAAAGACTAGCAAGAGTAATAGTCATACATGATAAGCTCTAGCTATAGTCTAGAATACGCAAATCATGTTCTGGCCCGTAGGCTAAATATCAAGTCCAAAATACGAGCTAAACACGTGCTTGGAGGCTAAACGGCACAAAAGAATAATGTACATAACTAGTGGGAGAATGAAATAGAAAACCCACTAAGGTACTCTGGTGCTCTGGGTAATCACCAATGAGTGGAAGGTAAGGAAGATCCTCCGGGCTCCTCTATCAGATCTGGCCAAACAAAACCAGTAGGGTCAGACCCCCAATAGCAAGTACCACAAAGGAAGCCAAACTATGAACTAAAACCAGCATGCAAATCATAGCAACGGATAGAGACAGAAATAAGTGAAAGCAAATCGAGACTTGTGCGCTACCAATGCACTTATCCCGAGAATAGAAAAGATAATAAGTAAAGCAACATGTAGCATAAAGTAAAGGACATGTGACATAATGTAAACTGTGTACATGTAAGAAAAGGAAGCATGTGAACGTGAAAGATAAACTAGACATGTGAGCATGTTAAGTAGACGGGACATGTGAGCATGTTAGATAACTGGAGCATGTGAGCATGTTAGGTAACTGGAGCATGTGAGCATGTTAGATAACTGGAGCATATGAGATAACTGGAACATGTAAGCATGTAGGGTAACTGAGACATGTGAGCATGTGAGATACTATATAGAACGACAAATGATAAGATGACTTAGGAACTATTCCGAAACCCAAGTTACAACCCGTAAACCAAACAAGGACCGGGGTTGTAACCCTTCTCCTGAACAGAACTTTAGTATCTAATCATTTACCGGCAAAAGTAAAGCATAAACAAAGATATACTGAAAATAAACAAATTCGGACACTGCCTAGACAAACTAGACTAGACTGGACTCTATACAATAGTCATGGCCAAGCAATGAGTACGGCTTTATACATTAGCTAACTAGGGTTGTCACAATCCTAATTACTAACAAATGCAAGTTTGAGAATTCCAAGTCCAGCACCTGCCTGCTACTACCTGAATGGTCCAAGCCAAAGGAGCTATGGTAATAGTGGATACATCGCCTAGGAGATAAATGTATCCTATAGTAGTGGTACACCGCCCGGGAGACAAATGTACCACTAAGACATATAATAATGGGTACATCGCCCAGGAGACAAATGTACCTGGTGCAACACTCGACGGTGCGTTGGAAGTATGCTCATTATGACAGATAGCTCCAAATCCCAAGAATATATTTATAATGCCAAGACCAAAGGGGCAACAGGTAACTGGAAAATTCTCAATGATCTAAGGAATCAAGCTAGTTGTTTAGTCCTTAACATTTTTTTGTTGGATATCGGGTGTGGCATTTCGCAGAATCCATCCTAGACATGAGACATACAAGACTGGACAAAAGCAAAAATGTGTACCATAATAAGCCACAACAAGAAAATATAATAAACAAAAAGCTAGGAGTGTGCTACGACGAGCCACTATAGGAAGTGCGCCATGACAGGCCACTATCATGTAAGCAAAGAAAGACATGTACAAGAGTGCACCACGACGGATTACTATCTAGTAAGCAAAAAAGACATATAAGAAGAGTACACCACGATGGGCCACTATCATGTAAGCAAAGAAGACATGTAACAATTATCATAGCTTGTAAGAAAGAATCTATCAAAAAGACATATCATGGCATGTGGGAAACAATAATTAAAGCTAAGTACATTTCATAGAAAAACGATTGAACATGTGCTAGTGTCAAGTGTATATAGGGTGTACAATCATTCTCAAACAATACAAGATTATCTAATCATGTTAAGAAATTATTACAATCGAAAAAAATATCAAAAACGGACAAAAACGGACAGAAACAGGCAAAAACAGACAAAAATAGCCTAACCGGATTATCCGGCGGATTACTGCGGATTACCGACGGATTTTCGAAGTGTCACGACAAGTTTTGTGGTGCAAGTTCGGATTTTTCGACAGATTTCTGCGGATTTCCGACGGATTTTCCGAACCGTCACAGAAAGTTGATTCTTGAAAACTCAAAACTTGTTTCGCCATAAAAACTTCGTTTTAAATCGAAATTCGGATTTTCAAAAGTCAAAATCGCATAAAATTTAATTTTCTACAACATGGGAGTATTAGTTTTCACAAATTCAAAGATTTGATAGATCAATACCTCAAAATACTCTAAAAAAGGTTCTCGGGAACCGAAACGAGTTTCGATTTCCACCAAACTCAAAATCTATGTATACAAGCTTGGTGAGGGCCTCATATATGCATATGTGACCAAGATCCATGATGGTAACACCAGTATCACTCTTGATACCGAGTTTTCTACTAAGTCAATATTAGATTTTAACAGAAAATCAAAACCTAGTTCGAACCAAATTTAGAAACATACATATAGATGAGAAACACAAGGAAAACATTCTTAACAAAATGAGTTTAGAACAATTCTAAGATTTTAATACCAAAGAAAACAAAAATGACAACAAAATAATATTGTACATGAATTTGGCAAGATGTACTTGCCTAGGTTAAGCTCCAAGCCTAATCTTCTACTCCTCCTCCTAGGGGGGTTAGACACCACACCCAAGGCCTCAAGGCCAAGCTCTTGGCAAGCTCCAAAGGGGAGAGAAGGGAAGAAGAAATAAAGAGAGAGTGAAGAGAATGAAAAAAGAGAGGAGAGAGAAAGTGAAATGGTATATATAGAAGGGGGAATTAATCTTAGCCGTCGGATGGTGATCCATGTCAAAGTCTAGGTCAATCGTGGCCACTCAAAAAAAACCAATTATTCATTGGATAATAGGGTGCATCTACACTATTCACGAAAATATCTAAACACTATTTATTAAAATATCCAAAATACTATTCATCAAAATATCGAAAATACTATTTATGAAAATATCTGAAATCGAAAATATCTAAAATGTGGAAAATCGGTCTGGACGGTATGCCGTCGGTATACTCCGGTATACTGGCGGCACTACAAAAAAAGTTGGCTTTTGGGACAACACTTTTAAGAACTCTAGTTTTAAATGTCCTAAAAAATTATTATTTGGGACTGCTATATTTTTCGTAACAAAAAATGAATTTATTGGTGACAGATTGAAAAATGGATCGCTTATTTGGGACTATTAATAATTTTCGTTCCAAATAAATTTTGAGACCGCCTCAAATAATCTCAGCGGAAATGGCAATTACACTACAAAAAAGTAACCTTTTACGACATTAAAATTAAGACATACATAAATAGTATGTCGTAAATAATTGATTCACGACATGCATTTTAGGACGCGTTTGGTAAACCGTATTAGTTAATTAATAAAAAATAACTATTTTATTAGTATTATTAATTAATAAAAAATAGTATTATTAATTAAAAAATAAATAAATTAGTTAATTTCATTATTATACTAATTAACAATTTATTAGTATTATTAATTAATTATTTGTTAATTAGTTAATAATCATAATTTACTAGTATTATTATATTATTATTATAATATTAATTAATGATTTATTAGTATTATTATAATATTAATTAATAATCATATCCTTTGTTTAGTATTATTAATTAAAAAATTAGTTAATTAGTTAATTTCGTTATAATCAGAATTAAAAATTTATTAATATTATTATAATATTAATTAATAATTTGTTAATAACTATTTTATTATAATCTTAGTTAATATTTTTCAATCACAATTAGAATCATATTTTATGATATTTTCATTAATAATTTACTAATCATAATAATATTAATTTATAATTACTATTTTTAAAATATTTAATTATAGTTACTTAATCGTTAATTATTAATTATTAATCAGTAATTATAATTATTAATTATTAATCGTTAATAAAAATTATCAATTGTTAATTATTAATTATTAATCGTTAATTATAATTTATAGTTATTAATTATTAATTATTAATCTTGACTATAATTTAATTATTAATCATAATACACTACACCAAATTGCCTAATTACTAATGGCCCTTTTTTTTAGTTTCTAACGGGTATAACATGTTACAAACTACTAATACTATAGAGCTGTTAGTATTTAATCTAGTCCATTCCAAATACACTTTTTTTTCTAGCTCTAACCATTTATTATTATTTAATAAAAATAAGCCGTCTGTTACCAATAAATTTCCCTCAATTCACCAAAAAAATTTCACCTGTGAAAATTCTTGGCGCAAAGCCAAAACTCGGCGGCAAATTTGCCACCAATTTTACAATATATCCCCCAATCAATTCTCTCTCTCTCACAAATTCCCTCAGCCATCCGTTCTCTCTCCCTCAAATTTCATAAAACCCTAACCTACGACGGTCGTCGTGCACTTGCGGCCGTCGTCCACGTGCGGCAGCCGTCCACCTACACCCGTCCACCTGCGGCGGTCGTCCACTTGCGACGGCCGTCCACCTGCGCCGACATATAGGCGACGCCGGCCATTCCGGCACGATGTTGTCCGATTCTCTCGTGGTGACTTCTCCTTTCTTTCTTTTTTAAATTTTCCTTTGGTTAATAGGGTTCACATTTTGGAAATATCAATATGTATTGTTTGTCAATTCTATCAATTTTTTTTTCCATATATGATGTTCAGTAAGAAACCCTAGTTTTTTTTTCTAATCACTATTGAAGGAAGTTGGTTTTTTTAGTATATTGTCTCAAAATTCTTTTTTTAAAATCAAAATTGCACTACCCCATGTTGATTACATGTTAATCTTATTTGTAGGTAACTAAATTTTTCTGTTATTGCTCACAGAGTAGGTATAGGATTAGTCCATAGTGATCGTTGGTCCTTATTTTTTCTGTTATTGTGAAACGTAGGTACTCAAGAAAATGAGTAATGATAATGATGATGATGTAAGAGTTCCCCTAAAAATTTAAGCTGAAGGAGGGGGTAGAGTTGATAATTCAAGTCCAGGGTTTATATTGCTCTTGCAATCTCACGTGGGTTTTAGTTGATAATTTTCAGTCTCACCCTTCGGTCAGGTGGTTCTAGGAATACAGAGCATCGTAATCTTGTTGATTATAATGGAAGGATTGGTCGAGAACCCTTATCATGGTTGTCTCTCTTGACATTGAGAAGGTTTTCCATTTACATCTGTATGCGCCGTAACTTTGCGTACTTGGCCATTTGTATTGCGTAGTAACCAGAACCCCCTGCAAACCCAGATTACATCCGCTCATTGTTTTTTTGTTTTTATTGTTGTTTGTATGCTGAAAGATTGTAAAAATCTTACATATAAATAAATAAAGAAAGAAACTTCTCTATTATTGGTTTGTTAGTGCACAAACTGTTGGTTACATATTTTCCAACTTGCAATGGAGGTGTGAGAATGACAGATAAGAACTTTGCCTGTGGAACTTTTTGTACATCTTGTGTACTTTTGTATTCTCTTTTCTGGTTTGGGTCCCCTTTCCTATTCATAGTTGGAATAACATATCCAATGGTTTATGCTCTTATTTCTTTGTGCAGCTGTTTTCTTCATGCTCAAGGTAGCTTAAGATGGAAGAAGGGATACATCCATGACATATGCTGGATTCTAGGGAAAAGTAAGTATTTTGTGACTGGAATTTGAAGCCCTAAAGTCTTGCTTGGATGGTGCTAGCTTTGGCATCTTGCACTATTGCATTACATGATACTTCACTGGAACACAAGTTTGCCTTTGCTTATCATAGGCATCATTTTCTTTATGTATATGATGTAACTGCTCCCAAGAGAAAACTCCATAGCTCACATGCCATGTTTGTTGGAAAAGTCAAATTGCAAACTTGGCCAATATATTTAAGTGCTCACCAGACAAATCACATGCACATAGAATCATATGCTTCCAATATTTTGCATAGACTGTATTTTTTTTTAGTAGCTGTGCAGCATGTGTGACAGTAGATGGTGGTTCTTTTTCTTATTGATGATAAGTTTTCATCAATTATCCCTTGAAGATGAAAGGGACAATGTTTTACAAAATTCTCAATAAAAACCAAAATTATATTTATGTTTTTGTTTGTTTGAATATACATCTTTGCTGAAACTTACTGAAACATTAACCTCTGGCTCATACCGATTTTATCATGCACTTTTGTATCAATTTTTTCAAAAATCCTATATGACTGTTAATTTTGATTCCAACAACATGGTACGAATACTCGATAATCCATTCTATAGTTGTACGAATACTCGATAATCCATTCTGTAGTTGTATCTTTCCTTAAGAGTGAAAAATTGTCTTTTAAATTTTTTTTTCCTGCAACCAATTCTTCCAATACACATTTGGCTATTCTGCTTTTGGCCTAACTGACCAAACACTTCATTATAACAAAGGAATATCAACACCTTTCCATTTGCTTGTGTTCCAGAACTATTTGATATATTCAATCTTCTATGTTAACAGTGAAGCAATACTTGCTACAAGTTTTGCCTTTTTATATCTAGTTGTTCCAATTATTTGGTGCTCATTAATTTCCATCTCTTCAATTCTTGGTGAATCAATCGTACTTGTATATTATTAAAAGCTTCTATTTTATCTAGAACTACATTTTGGTTGTATGGTCCAGTTAAAATGAAAATTTTCATGAACTTCTATTGATAGGAAGCTTATTGATTGGTAGAACATCGAAAGATTTAGCTATGTTGGAGGAAAGGGCAAAACTTCTGTCTCAAGCTGGAGTAACTGCGGAATACTTACCCTCAACTTCATTACTTTCAAAGGAGCCGGCACTTGATGTAGGAATGGAAGCTGGGGCTGCATTTCTACCAGATGATTGCCAGTTGGATGCCTTCAGACAGTTGCATTCATAAGAAAGGTGCATTTTCCTAATATCATCATCATTATGATCATTATCTGGAACAAATTAAACTATATATTATTATTATGAATTTTTGCTTGACATTATTCTCAATGATAGGGTAATGAACATTATGCCTCGGATGGAAGATATACTGAGTTCTATAATAACCCAGCTATTTCCATACTCAGGTTTGTTTCTTTTATTAGCTTTCTTCTGAGCATCAGACTACTAAGGATCCCTAATGTCATATTTATTTGCTTTGTAATATGATTAACTTGCAGATCCGAGAATGGAATGGTTGAAGCTATTCAAACATCCTATAACATCTTGTATTGTAAGAAGTCTTTAGTAATTGCAGCAGGTGCCTGGAGTGGATCCATGATGCAAAGCCTTGTAAAAGAAGATGTTTTACCAAGAGTTCCCGTGAAGCCTAGAAAGGTACGTCGGAACAAATATGTACTTGGATCCAACATGGCGATGTTTATGTGTACTTGGAGTATAGTGTCAAAGTAGTTGACAGCTGCCTTCATTTAGCTTAACATCATCTGCAAGTTCCATCAGCACATAGAAGTCGGTTCCGAGCCCAGGGTATATATTTCTTTATATCAATTGTATTCTTATTTTCCGATTGAGTTACTTGCGACAAATTAAGTACAAATATTATGAATTCTTATTTATTTTGGGAACATGTTTTATGATCTTGCAAATTTTAATCCTGCAGTATATGTGGTTCACTGGTTCAGGTGTGTTTTTTGCCTTAAAGATTCACATTGCCTGGTTCAGACTGTTAAGCAAACATGTATTTTACAACAGGAAGTGTGAGCATGCCTTAAACTCTGCATTATACATCGTGAAAGCAAAAGAAATTAGATATTCTTATTTGTGATACAATCATATGACTTAAATGCTTCTAGAATTGGTTACAAGGATACTTCCTTACTTCCTTTCATATTAAATGAAGACACTATTTTTTTTAGGAAATTACTTATGTCCTTAAACTCTGAATTGGTTACAAGGATACTTCCTTACTTCGATTTTAGTGGCTTATTCATGTGTTTATTATTCTGAAGCAATCCCCTGTTTTTGGTGGAACAAGTATGGTATGGGGTTAATTCTATTTATGTGACTATTTGTTTTTAATGTCATAGATTTTCTTCTCGTTTTTGTAAAAAAATGACTTTTTTCTTAAACATGTACTGCTTCCAATTTTCTCGTCATGAACCAGGGGTAACACATGTCTTAGTAACAGGAGGTGCTGGCTACATCAGGTCACAAGCTGCTCTTCGTCTCCTTAAGGACTCATACCGAGTTATCATAGTGGTATCCTCTCTTTTCACTCTCCCCCCTCCAAACCCCTTAATGATACACACATATACATATCCAGGGGAAAAGAAGTACATGCATTGTGTGTTTTGTGTTGTTTACTATTCTTTCCACTATACCATTACAGGTTAATCTTTCTAGGGGAAATATGGGGGCCAACAAGATTCTCCAGGAGCTATTTCTAGAACCTGGAAGGCTCTAATTCATTTATGCTGATTTAAGAGACCCAAAAGTTGTATCCTGATCATGTAGAGTTTGGAAATTATATGGAGATACAAGTTTTTGCTTAAGATGGATTTTGTTGTTATTCGTTTACACAATTTTAGGTTAACCAAATACTTGAACAGAATGCATTTGATGTTGTTATGCACTTTGCCGATGTTGCTTATGTTGGTGAGAGTACACTTGAACCTCTTAGGTATGCTTTTTATACGCTTTTCAGATAAGTTAACTTCTATCAAGTTAAGGTGTTGAGTTGTTTGCGAGATACAATTGCATACTTGTAGTATATGGCTAGTTTTTCTTAGACTCTAAATAATAATTTGTACATGATGTATTGACATGATAGATCTTGGCCACAACTTGTGGATATTTTGAGATACTAGTCCAGTTCAGTTAATCGAAAGAGTTCAATACTTGGAATTATTTTTTGTAGTGTGGCCATATGAGAAGCCAAAAATTTCTTATTTCATAATACAAGATTTTTTTTTGAGGTGATATAGTAATTTTGATTTGCTGGTGTTGGTGAATAAAACTTTCTAGCTTATTCATGTACCAAGGGTCCCAATTACTTATAACTAACCATATTTCTGGCTTATTCATGTGTTTCCAGGTAGCCAATGCTGCTGGCAGCCATGGATGTGTGGATCGGTTTGTCAATGGATGTGGAAAATCAAATATATATGTTTTGGACTTGTGTAAAAAGTCGTAGATTTTATTTTGTAAATTAAGTGAATGCTTACTGATGTAAAGCTTGATGGGAACACTAAGTGATGTAAGACTTGGATTTCATTTTGTGAACAATGGATATTACCTTTAAATATGTTTTATAGAAATCGTTTTGTTAATGTTGCGGCTACGCTTTGTTAATGTTGCGGCTACCATATGCATTTCTGATTAAATAAAATAGTTCTGTATGAATTTTTGTTGTATATAAAATTCAATTATATATTTTATATATAAACAGGAAATTAGTAATTCCATAATGATTTAAACAATTGTTAAGTTTTTTCGCACGATTACAGTACTTTTTAAAATTTCGTCCCTTATTTATTAGGACGAAATATATCTGTTACAAAAACTTGTTTTTTGGGACAAATTAATAAACCGTCACATAAAAGCATAAAATTGAA
This sequence comes from Iris pallida, assembly GCA_029216955.1. NCBI lineage: Eukaryota > Viridiplantae > Streptophyta > Magnoliopsida > Asparagales > Iridaceae > Iris > Iris pallida. Next base: position 4,259,547 of record JANAVB010043420.1, on the reverse strand, counting down.
AACTTTTGAGACGTTTTGCCTAACCGTCCTTTAACAATAATTAGGACGGCAATATCCGTCTCTAAAGTTTTTGCCACGCCACCCTAATGGGACCGTCCATTCCCGTCCCAAAGGCCGTCCCAAATATTTGTTGGGACGGTAATTGCAGTTTTTAAGACGGTTTTTTGTTGTCCCAAAAGGTCACTTTTTTTGTAGTGCGGTATGCCGGCCAAGAAGAAAATCTATAAGTTAGGAAATTTTTTAAAGCATTACGAAAACCAAGAAAATACAAAATACACTACAAAATACGTATCTGTATATAAATATCAATAGTGTGAGACGAGTCTCACACAAACTCCTACGCCACCACCGCAACAGCCAACACCACCACCCTCGCCGTCATCAGCACCCCGACACCATCACGATTACTCGCCCCAAACTCCATGCCATCGTACTCCGGTTCTCGGGCTGCATCCGTCGATCATCGCCAACATCATCAACATCACCACAATCATCGTAGCCTCCACTGGCGTACTCATCCTCTCACCGGACCCCGTCTCCCCGGCTAAACCCCAGTAAACATCCATCGCCATCACCGTGGCCGCCACCACAAAAAACCAAACTTCACCACCGCTCCAAAATTACCGAAACCCACCAATCGGGGTGCCGCTGCCATCGGCCACACACCATCAATAGAAGAAGAAATAAAAACCCTAAATTACCTCCACCGCGTCGAAAAGCCTCGCCCACCGGCGTGAGCGTCGGAACGCTGGCATGCCAAAGCCCGACCGAGGGTCGCTCCGACCGGAGGGCGACAAGTTGCCACCAATGATCCGTCTCGCTGGTCACCAAGCGCCATGTAGGGCGACCCCAACTTCACAGTCGAGCCATCACCGCCGTCGAGCCCGGCCGAACCCTTGTCGAGCCCCTGCTAGTAACTCCGGCGCTGATGGAGCCCGACTTCGCCGCATTTTTGCCCGATCTTCCGCGTCTCCGTCGCGCACGACACAGCGCCATTGCCAGTGCCCGACCCCCGTGCTTCGCCGTCTTCCGAGCCACCAACGGCTGAGTCCTCGAGTCACCTCCGTCGCGTGCTGGCGAGCAGCCGCCCAAGCGGCCGTCTCCGAGCTTTGGAGGAGCACCACTCGCCGCCCGCAGCAGTCTCTCCGCGCGCCGGCTTCCTGTCCTAACGCTGTCCGCACCGCCGGTGAGAACTCATCTCCCCTCTTTCTAATTTCTCCACCCTCTTTCGTTTCTCTCTCCACTCCCATTCTCCTTTACTTTCTTTAAGAACAGCACATGTGCTGTGCTGTTAGAATCATTGTTATGTATTATTATTTATTATTATTATTAATATTATTATTATTATAATATTATTGGTATTATTATTATTATTATTATTATTATTATTGTTATTAGTATTATTATTATATTAATATTACTGTTAATGATAGTTAATATTGTTTTGGTGTTTTTAAGTTATTATATTGTAGCCAAACATTATATTTAGATAGTGGCATATTTATTTTCAAATTGTTACATCATAATTATTATTCTAAAATATAGTTTTGGACTATAAAATATTATCATCGTACTTATTATCATAGTTATTAGTATTACAATAGCCATTTTAAATAAATATATAATTAGTATTTTGAAAATTATGTTGTCACAAAATATATATATATCGCCATTTTTTGAGTTTTTCTCGGCTAAAGCATCCAGCTCCTCATTTGTTGGCACGTATTCTTTGTATGGGTGGTTACCCATTGGAAGATGAGAGATATATTGCATCTCATGAAAGGTGAAGCCTATTTCTTCCCAAGTGGTCACAAAAGTGCCTGTCCTGTTGTTATACCTCTCCACTAAGGCTAAAAATAAGTTGGAGTTGGTGTAGATGTTGCTGAAAGTAGTCCAGAAAGGGTCATAAAGCTTCAAGTCAAGAAGCTTGTCCCTAAAGTTTTCAGACCCCAGACGAAAAGTCTGTTCCAGCGTTTGATATCTGGATTCATCAGACCCGTCAGTCGCATATTCTGATTCAGATACTTTTCTTCAGCTTTAGCAAACAGGTTAGCGAAGAAGGGTATCCCAACTGGAATCAGCAGAGACGAATCCTCAGGTGTCACACAACTCGGTTTTAGGCCTCTTAAATGGGTGCTATGCCTCTCTTATGAACTGAAGAAAATGTCCTTCCTCTTAGGACCTACTCTGTGACATATCCTTCTGTCACGACCCGCACCCTGTATAGGGGCACGAGAAGTGGTTACGTCCAGCCTACGTCGCAGTGTCGGCGGTAGTAAGCTGTCCTAGGTTGCTAACTAATCTCATGCAGTGAATATAAAAAGTACTTGTCCAGATATCAGCTCCGAATGGAGGGCAAGTAAAGGGTATGATCTACTCAACACAGTCTAAACACGAAAAGATAACACAGAAGTTATACCTAAGGAATTAAAGACAACAACAACTAACTACTAAAATAATATACCAATATCTCAAACCAACTTAATACAGACTCAATATCTTAACTTTAATACAACAAGCCAAAACATGAAAGCTAAAGTAGTCTACTAGCTAATCTCCTGAATCACTCCTGAGAGTCAGAACCAAAGGTAGCTAATCCCTCGCCAGGTCCATGGTAAGCAGGGCATGTGTCCTCAGGATTATCATCTGTAATATTTTCAACAGGTCCAATCAGGACAGGAACGAGTACAACTCATCTAGAAAACCCAAGTAAATGACAAAGAACTATAAAGCAGTTATAGACAGTTTTATTGATGAGCATGGCAGTTTTATACAGGTAATGATGGCATAGAGAAACAGTAAGATACAAGAAAAGAAAGATAACTAAAACAAGAGAAGGATCATGGCAATGAAGACTGTAATAAAAGCTAACTGAACTAGAATAATATGTACGAGTCCAGACAGTACGATATAAGTCTAATGTAATTCCAGTGTGAGTCCAGTCCATATAATCTGATACCAGATAATTTCCAGTACAACATGAGTCCAACAGTGATCAATGAAACCAGGGTGAGTCCAACTATGATCTAACAGTGTGTTTTAAAATACCGAGGTCGACATGCAAACGGCTGTAGGTATCAGGCACATCTCTCACTGATCGGACAAGAGATGGCTACGCTTCCGGTAGATTCTAGTGGGAGATTCCGGATTTGGGGTATGTCTACATGTCTTACTCAATATTTCCCCGCCCAGCAAGTAAATCCAAAATCGACAAAAAGAATCGAGATGAGTCTGGCCAATACGTGATGATTCCAGAAATGATTCCGGAATGATACTAATGACTCCAGTAATAGAGGCCGGCAAGTAAGGTATGTGTCGATACATGAATCCAGAAATATCCATACGTGTTGATACAGAGAATCACATAGAACTAACTAGAACTGAAATACAGTAATCGACAAATAAATGAGAGAATTATAAGAGAATGTACTCGCCTGTTACTCTGGAAAGAGTAGTTTAATATCAGATGTCTGTACCAGGGTCACAATGTCCTAAAATAGAGCAATACAGTTATGACATGTCCAAAATGAAGGTAAATGAAATCTACGATGCAATCTATATGAATTCTAAGCCAATCTAGGTCAAAGTCAAACTTGGTCAACACTACAGTCAAACTAAGTCAAATTAAGTCATACTAGGTTACAAGAAGTTAAACTAAGTCATACAAGGTCAAACAAAGTTAAACAAGTCTAATCTAGGTTAAAGTCAACCCTTGGTCAAACATTCTAGCCAAACTAGTCAACTCTAGTTACTTGGGTCCATATAGGGTCAAGTCTTAGTCTAACTAAGGTTTTGGTTAATCATAGACTAGTCAATAAGGTAATTAGGTTAATCTTGACTAATGGTCAACATCCAGTCAAACCCTATAAGGCTAACTCAAAACCAAATATAGGCTAACCTGTCTTAGAATACCTAAGATACTATACTACAATAAAGTATATCACATGAAATATATATAGTACAATACCAACCTTAATCCTGTAATCAAGCTAATCCTATTCTCCAACTCAAGTCATGACTCGACTCTAGGTATCTAACTTAACCCTATACATATCTTCATCTATATAGGATTACCCTCATAATCCATATGGTCAACCTAATCATCTAGTTTAGTCAAACTCAAGTCAAATAGTCCTTCTATGTTCATCCAAGTCATTTCTAGGTCAATTTGGTCAAGGTTTGACCTATAGTTGACTTTGGTCAACAATGGTCAATTACCTAGTCAAACTATGTCTTACTAGTCAACTAGTTAAACTAGTCATTTTAGGTCAATCCTAGTCAATTCTAGGTTAACTAGGTCAACTTTGACCTAAGGTTGACTTTGGTCAACCCTTAGTCAACAAGGGTCAACAAGTTGGGTTTTGGGCCATTAGGACTAGCCCCAAGCCATAGGCTAATAATCTTGGCCATAGGCCATAGTCATAGGATTTCATAGAACCTATACCTAGTAGTTATACATATATTTATATATCTATATATATAGACTCTATCTACCTACTACCCATATGTCAAAATAGGAATACTATATATAATACAACCCACATACATATATATATATATATATAATATCACTACATGAGAACTAATACAAATATATATATATATCATATATATATATATATACACATATATATTTATATATATATAAAACCTATTTATATATTACATATATATATAGAGAGAGAGAGGGAAGAGAGAGAGGGATATAGAGTGAGAGAGTGAGAATGAGAGAGAGAGCTAGACTGGACACACAGAAAAAGGGGGTGGGGGTTCCTGAATTCCTGGAACAGGAATTCAGTCCTCAAACACACACAATACACACACACCCACAGTCCATATATACATACATATGTATATACACACAACTCCCTATATACACTACCAAATACCCCCAAAATTCACCCACACTCACACATACATATATACTACGTATATATGTACTAAAATACACTCATACAATGTATAAATTATATTAAAATAGGTTTTGAAATTCGTTTTTACAAAACTGGAAAATATCCTAAAATCAGGAAAATAGGGACTGTGCATTGGTAATATAGGCAACTCGATTTACACTCACCAAACCGAGCTAAGGCTCGAACCCAAGGGTTGGTAACACTAGCCCCTAGTGTCCTCTAGTGTCTAGGGGGACTGACATGACACCATGACACATTTCGACGTGTCCACGACTCATAAAACCCAATCGGGTAAACTCTGATACACACGTACACACACAGTATCGTGCACGCGTGCAAATTACCCTAGGACACGACACACACACTCTCGTGTCTCGTGCTTATGCACGAATGTTCACCTAGGGGTTGTGCACGTGTCCAACACCCTGCACCATGTCCACGTTGATCCAGGATATGGTACGAAGACCGTATCAGTCGTGAAAATACGACTGATACGCGCGTTTCAGACCGCGTCGTGCACGCGGTCGTGCGTCTCGTGTTCGCAACACAGGACATGACACACCACATGCTCGTGTCCATATATTCGCCCCATGATGGGCTACACACTCGTGTCACCACGAGGTGCCCAAGTGTCGTATCCACGCGACACGACACGCGCGAAGTTGGCCCCCGCGCGCGTGTGTGCTGACAGTGTACGACCAGTGCACGTGTCCGTGCTCTCTCGACACGACACCAACGTGTCTCAAACTCGAGGGGGGGTATGTCAGAGGTTGCCCCCTCCTCTGTGTCAATTTTCACGTGTCCACGTGTCCCACAGTGTCCGTGCTAAGTGTCGAGTAGCAGGACATGCACGCGTGGCCTCGTGCTGCGAGTTCGTGTCCATTTTGGACACGGACACAGCACAGAAATGTGCTCAGTCAAGTTGTTTCGTGTCCTACATGTCTAGGGCTTCACAAAAGAGTAATTTGTTTTACAAAATAACAAAGTTTAATCCTAAGTGGCATTTCACCAAACACTGTAATTAAGACACAGACACGTGTCCGATACGGACACCAAACCAAGTCTATTTCCTACCAAACTTGACCCAAAGTTAGGGTATACCTATATGCATGCATTTATGAAGAGAAATCACAATATTAGCTAGGTTTATAGGTATTTACCTATGAGTGCAAAATCCTCAACATTAGGCCTTTTTGAATGAAAACCCCCTTCAACTCCCAATGTCCAAAGCTCCACAAATCCTTGCTAGCAAGCCATAACTAGTATCCTCTAGTGTAGGGGAGTCTAATGCAAGAAACTAGGCTCAATTTGGAGTCCAAATGATTAAGTGGTGAGGGTGTGAAGTTGTGGGAAAAATAGGTTTTTAGTGTATGTAAAAAAAATGACATGAATGAAAGAGGGGGTGTTTATATAGGATGGGGGTAGGGTGTTGGCTGCCATGGGGGGTAGGGGGTAGATATTTAGGGTTTATCCACCTAGCAAAAATTAGCTCCTAAGTCTTTGACTAAGGGGATAGATATTTTAGGTTTCTAAAATATCTAAGAAAGTAATATCTTAGATATTTCCAACCTAAGATATTTACACATAGGTTAACATCTAACATTAGCCTCCTAGGTTAGTGACTAATCTCTAGGTTAGGGTAAACTAGGTTAGGAGCTAACATGACACTAATCCACTAATTAAATAATAATAAACTACATAATTCAAATAATTCCTAATAAATCCTAGAAAATTACCAAAATACCCTTTAGGCTAAAAAGTCCTAATTTGATGTTCTAAACCTATGGCTAGGCTTACATGATCATGGTTAGTTTCTAGGTTATGAAATCTCTAGGGTTTACACTAGGGTTACGCTAGTAAAATCACAAAGTCATAAGCCATGACTTAGAAAATAGTTTTAAATTAACTAAAATCATCAAAAATCATATCATGACTAAAACACCATTAATAAATAATAAAAATAATAATTTTCAAAAATACCCCAATTTCAGAAAACTGGGTCTTACAAGTCTACCCTCCTTAGAAAAATTTCGTCCTCGAATTAGGATAGTCGTACTCCATCTAGGTCAAACCCCCAGTCAATCAAAGTCAAAGATAACATGCAATCATAGTCCTACTGGTCGTGATTCCACAGTCTCGAACAGGGTAACTACACTATCTAGCATATCACATGCATATCCTGACAGGTACTAATGGAATCATACAACAAGATGGGAAAGGAAGGACAGAAAAGACAAACCTGCTAACTCGTCACCTGCAGCGTTGGTCTCCTCGACCGTCATCGCAAAAGCTCCACCCCTCTGGTGCTGAGCTACAGGTGGCCTAGCCCCCATATAAGGAGGTGCAATAGGACAATCCATCTTCTGGTGGGTATCAGACCCACAGGTATAGCAAACCTTCGGCCTCTTCCTACACTGCTCCCTGATGTGTCCCTGCTTCCTGCAGTATGAACAACTGATCATCTTCGGGTCATGACCCCGATACTGATGTTGTACCTGCTGAAATGGCCTCTGCTTGCCGAGGTCCCGGGGCTCTAACTGGCGGGGTCGAATGATGTGGTGTGGGAGGATGATATGTCTGCTGGTGCAGCGTCGACACTTTCTGCTGGAAAGCCTGACGCTTGGAGGGTCCCTCAATGTGTACAGAAGCCGGCCTCTTGCAAGATAGAAGACGCTCCTCGATACTCCGGGCTAACTCTAAGCTCTGGTAGTAGTCAGTCATACCGTTTGCCACTATAAGAATGCCAATGTCTGGAACTAGACCACGGCAAAACCTACGCGTCATCTCCTCAGGGTCAGCAACTAGGCTAGGAGCGAAACGGCTCAGGCGACTAAACTCTGCCGCATACTCGTCGACAGAACGGTTCCCTGCTGGATGTTCTGGAATCGTAGCCCCATGGCTACCCTAGCGGTGGTCGAGAAGAATTTCTTCTTGAACTGGGTCTTGAACTGATCCCAAGTGGCTCTCCCTCTCGCAAATAACGGCTCATTCCGGAACCAAACTCCTGCCAAGTCTATCAGCAAAAATCCCGCTGCCTCGACCTAGAGGTCATCCGGCATCCTAACTCCAATGAGCTTCCTCTCTACCGAGTCTAACCAGTCATCTGCTACTACTATGCCCTCAGTCCCTAAGAACTCCTTGGGATTCAGACCCATGAAGTCCTTGATCGTCCCTGCTCTCTGCCGCGGCTCTACAGGTGGTGGGACCACGGTACGTCCCTCAGAATGCTCCATGCTCTGGTGGAGTAGGGTGGTCTGCTCCTGATGGGTTGCTAGGAACCCCTGGATCAGAATGAGCAGATGGTTCCCGTCGAGTGTGACGGAAGCCTGGGTAGGTATAGTGATAGGGGGTGGTGGAAGTATTGGGTCCTGCTGGGCCTGTGATGTGGAAGGTGGTTGTGGTATCTGGGTTTGTGGATCTGTGGAGTGGAGGAATGTGGTAGGTGGAGGTGGAGGTGTATCAGTCAACTGGTCAACTGACTGGATGGAGAGTGTGTCATTCTCAGGTGAGACATACCGGGATGAACGAGTAAGCACCATCTAATTACAATAAAAAGACTTATAAGGACTCTTTAAAGTAAAACAATCATATACAAGAAAATCTAATTATAATAGCAAGCATGGGATGTATTTCCTATGTTGCAATCCTAGTATTCCTCTAGGTGTTCTAAGCGTCATTCCTAATGTTGTCTAAAGTTCCTAATTGCAGGCATGCTTGGTACAATAACGTAACCAAACAATTTAGTCGACGAGACCTGCATGGGCCACCACTAAAAACGTGTCACGACCCGTACCCGTATAGGGGCACGAGAAGGGTTACGTCCAGCCTACGCCGCAGTGTCGACGGTAGTAAGCTGTCCTAGGTTGCTAACTAATCTCATGCAGTGAATATAAAAAGTACTTGTCCAGATATCAGCTCCGAATGGAGGGCAAGTAAAGGGTATGATCTACTCAACACAGTCTAAACACGAAAAGATAACACAGAAGTTATACCTAAGGAATTAAAGACAACAACTAACTACTAAAATAATACACCAATATCTCAAACCAACTTAATACAGACTCAATATCTTAACTTTAATACAACAAGCCAAAACATGAAAGCTAAAGTAGTCTACTAGCTAATCTCCTGAATCACTCCTGAGAGTCAGAACCAAAGGTAGCTAATCCCTCGCCAGGTCCATGGTAAGCAGGGCATGTGTCCTCAGGATTATCATCTATAATATTTTCAACAGGTCCAATCAGGACGGAAACGAGTACAACTCATCTAGAAAACCCAAGTAAATGACAAAGAACTATAAAGCAGTTATAGACATTTTTTGATGAGCATGGCAGTTTTATACAGGTAATGATGGCATAGAGAAACAGTAAGATACAAGAAAAGAAAGATAACTAAAACAAGAGAAGATCATGGCAATGAAGACTGTAATAAAAGCTAACTGAACTAGAATAATATGTACGAGTCCAGACAGTACGATATAAGTCTAATGTAATCCCAGTGTGAGTCCAGTCCATATAATCTGATACCAGAATTTCCAGTACAAGATGAGTCCAACAGTGATCAATGAAACCAGGGTGAGTCTAACTATGATCTAACAGTGTGTTTTAAAATACCGAGGTCGATATGCAAACGGCTGTAGGTATCAGGCACATCTCTCACTGATCGGGCAAGAGAGCTATGCTTCCGGTAGATTCCAGTAGGAGATTCCGGATTTGGGTATGTCTATATGTCTTACTCAATATTTCCCGCCCAGCAAGTGAATCCAAAATCGACAAAAAGAATCGAGATGAGTCTGGCCAATACTTGATGTTCCAGAAATGATTCCGGACTGATACAATGACTCCAGTAATAGAGGCCAGCAAGTAAGGTATGTGTCGATACATGAATCCAGAAATATCCATACGTGTTGATACAGAGAATCACATAGAACTAACTAGAACTGAAATACAGTAATCGACAAATAAATGAGAGAATTATCAGAGAATGTACTCGCCTGTTACTCTGGAAAGAGTAGTGTAATATCAGATGTCTGTACCAGGTCACAATGTCCTAAAATAGAGCAATACAGTTATGACATGTCCAAAATGAAGGTAAATAAATCTACGATGCATCTATATGAATTCTAAGCCAATCTAGGTCAAAGTCAAACTTGGTCAACACTACAGTCAAACTAAGTCAAATTAAGTCATACTAGGTTACAAGAAGTTAAACTAAGTCATACAAGGTCAAACAAAGTTAAACAAGTCTAATCTAGGTTAAAGTCAACCCTTGGTCAAACATTCTAGCCAAACTAGTCAACTCTAGTTACTTGGGTCCATATAGGGTCAAGTCTTAGTCTAACTAAGGTTTTGGTTAATCATAGACTAGTCAATAAGGTAATTAGGTTAATCTTGACTAATGGTCAACATCCAGTCAAACCCTATAAGGCTAACTCAAAACCAAACATAGGCTAACCTGTCTTAGAATACCTAAGATACTATACTACAATAAAGTATATCACATGAAATATATAGTACAATACCAACCTTGATCCTGTAATCAAGATAATCCTATTCTCCAACTCAAGTCATGACTCGACTCTAGGTATCTAACTTAACCCCATACATATCTTCATCTATATAGGATTACCCTCATAATCCATATGGTCAACCTAATCATCTAGTTTAGTCAAACTCAAGTCAAATAGTCCTTCTATGTTCATCCAAGTCATTTCTAGGTCAATTTGGTCAAGGTTTGACCTATAGTTGACTTTGGTCAACAATGGTCAATTACCTAGTCAAACTATGTCTTACTAGTCAACTAGTTAAACTAGTCATTTTAGGTCAATCATAGTCAATACTAGGTTAACTAGGTCAACTTTGACCTAAGGTTGACTTTGGTCAACCCTTAGTCAACAAGGGTCAACAAGTTGGTTTTTGGGCCATTAGGACTAGCCCCAAGCCATAGGCTAATAATCTTGGCCATAGGCCATAGTCATAGGGTTTCATAGAACCTATACCTAGTAGTTATACATATATATATATCTATATATATAGACTCTATCTACCTACTACCCATATGTCAAAATAGGAATACTATATAATACAACCCACATACATATATATAATATCACTACATGAGAACTAATACAAATATATATTATAATCATATATATACACATATATATTTATATGTATATAAAACCTATTTATATATTACATATATATATAGAGAGAGGGATATAGAGTGAGAGAGTGAGAATGAGAGAGAGAGCTAGACTGGACACACAGGAAAAGGGGGGTGGGGTTCCAGAATTCCTGGAACAGGAATTCAGTCCTCAAACACACACAATACACACACCCACAGTCCATATATACATATGTATATACACACAACTCCCTATATACACTACCAAATACCCCCAAATTCACCCACACTCACACATCATATATACTACGTATATATGTACTAAAATACACTCATACAATGTATAAATCATATTAAAATTGGTTTTGAAATTCGTTTTTACAAAACTGGAAAATATTCTAAAATCAGGAAAATAGGGACTGTGCATTGGTAATATAGGTAACTCGATTTACACTCACCAAACCGAGCTAAGGCTCGAACCCAAGGATTGGTAACACTAGCCCCTAGTGTCCTCTAGTGTCTAGGGGGACTGACATGACACCACGACACATTTTGACGTGTCCACGACTCACAAAACCTAATCGGGTAAACTCTGATACACACGCACACACAGTATCGTGCACACGTGCAAATCATCCTAGGACACGACACACAACTCTCGTGTCTCATGCTCGTGCACAAATGTTCACCTAGGGGTTGTGCACGTGTCCAACACCCTGCACCGTGTCCACGTTGATCCAGGACACGGTACGAAGACCGTATCAATCGTGAAACACGACTGATACGCGCGTTTCAGACCGCGTCGTGCACGCGGTCGTGCGTCTCGTGTTCGCGACACAGGACACGACACACCACGTGCTCGTGTCCACGTGTTCGCCCCATGATGGGCTACACACTCGTGTCACCACGAGGTGCCCAAGTGTCGTGTCCACGCGACACGACACGCACGAAGTTGGCCCCCGCGCGTGTGTGCTGACAGTGTACGACCAGTGCACGTGTCCGTGCTCTCTCGACACGACACCAACGTGTCTCAAACTCGAGGGGGGGCATGTCAGAGGTTGCCCCTTCCTCTGTGTCAATTTTCACGTGTCCACGTGTCCCACAGTGTCCGTGCTAAGTGTCGAGTAGCAGGACATGCACGCGTGGCCTCGTGCTGCGAGTTCGTGTCCATTTTGGACACGGACACAGCACAGAAATGTGCTCAGTCAAGTTGTTTCGTGTCCTACATGTCTAGGGCTTCACAAAAGTGTAATTTGTTTTACAAATAACAAAGTTTAATCCTAAGTGGCATTTCACCAAACACTGTAATTAAGACACAGACACGTGTCCGATACGGACACACCAAGTCTATTTCCTACCAAACTTGACCCAAAGTTAGGGTATACCTATATGCATGCATTTATGAAGAGAAATCACAATATTAGCTAGGTTTATAGGTATTTACCTATGAGTGCAAAATCCTCAACATTAGGCCTTTTTGAATGAAAACCCCCTTCAACTCCCAATGTCCAAAGCTCCACAAATCCTTGCTAGCAAGCCATAACTAGTATCCTCTAGTGTAGGGGAGTCTAATGCAAGAAACTAGGCTCAATTTGGAGTCCAAATGATTAAGTGGTGAGGGTGTGAAGTTGTGGGAAAAATAGGTTTTTAGTGTATGTAAAAAAATGACATGAATGAAAGGGGGGGTGTTTATATAGGAGGGGTAGGGTATTGGCTGCCATGGGGGGTAGGGGTAGATATTTAGGATTTATCCACCTAGCAAAACTTAGCTCCTAAGTCTTTGACTAAGGGGATAGATATTTTAGGTTTCTAAAATATCTAAGAAAGTAATATCTTAGATATTTCCAACCTAAGATATTTACACATAGGTTAACATCTAACATTAGCCTCCTAGGTTAGTGACTAATCTCTAGGTTAGGGTAAACTAGGTTAGGAGCTAACATGACACTAATCCACTAATTAAATAATAATAAACTACATAAATTTAAATAATTTCTAATAAATCCTAGAAAATTACCAAAATATCCTTTAGGCTAAAAAGCCCTAATTTGATGTTCTAAACCTATGGCTAGGCTCACATGATCATGGTTAGTTTCTAGGTTATGAAATCTCTAGGGTTTACACTAGGGTTACGCTAGTAAAATCACAAAGTCATAAGCCATGACTTAGAAAATAGTTTTAAATTAACTAAAATCATCAAAAATCATATCATGACTAAAACACCATTAATAAATAATAAAAATAATAAATTTTCAAAAATACTCCTATTTCAGAAAACTGGGTCTTACACCTTCCAACCCTACCTGTTGGAAAGGGGTTTGGTCCCATGCCATGTTTTGAGGATGGCTGGCATGAGCATAACGGGATAGGGACAAATATCTCTTCATATCAGTGAGATACATTAGTCTATCTCCACTCTGATAGACTCGTTTTTTCTGCTTTGATTTGGGCTAAGAGTCTTTTTCGATGGCTTCGCCAAACAAGAAGGCTGGTTTCTTGTGGGGCACTTGATCCAAACTTGTGAAGGGTTCACCATCCATCATATATAGTAGAGTTCTATTATCTTGGGACTCCAATAGAGCTCTTCTAGTAGAAGGAAGATCATATTGAGGGAAGAAGACATGAGACAAATCTTCTTGATACTCCGAGACTCGGAAAGCAGAGGCCAATATCTATGTATTAGGGTCTTCTATGAGGTCAACAGCAAGAAAAGAAGCAAAGGTTAAGATCATGAAGGCAAAAGAGCTTAATCTTCACAAATCTCTAAATTGGGCATGCAATACAATCCTTAAATTGTGCATACAATGCAATGGTGCATACAGTGCAAAAATAGTCTCTGAGTGGCACATGATAATCTCTTAAAGTTAAATGCCTTATGACAATTTTTGTTATTTGAGCATAACATTTCTTCAAGTGGCGCACATGACAATTCAAACATTTTGTGCATATGACAGTTCAAATATTTTTTACGCATATGACAGTTATTGTGCATGAAAGATTTTTAGCATGCGGCGCACATTTTGTATAGACAAAAAAATACGCACTATGTTTGGCAAGCACTCTGAAAGAGGTGGCACCATTTGTGAAGTTGCGCAGCGCCAACTAAGATTCTGAAAGAGATAGTTGGCGCTGCCATCGAATGGCGCTATGCCCACTGTTTATTGTCTTCTCCGATGATTACCTTCGAGTGCTGGGTTCGCCTCCTCACCTCTCTCCGATGGTGGCGCTACTACGGCGCCCTCAGTGGCGAAGTGCGCGGTGAAGCTTCGGCGACTCCTTTGCCCTTGTTAGGGGCTGACTTCTTTGGGGCCATGGTCGATCGAAAACTTTTCTGAAAGTGAAGGAGAGGAAAACGAAGGGCTCGGGAAGAAGTCTCGAGTAAAAGTTATTCTCACTCTCCCTTCTCGGATATTTATAATCAAAATTAAAGTGTAACGGCTGCACAAATTGCACGAAAAATTAGGGGTCAGTTATGCTCTTGTAGTGCACCAAACACATAAAAAATTGCTTCTAATTCAAAGTATTTCAAATTTTTAAAAAATTCAAAATTCAAAATATTGAAGGAGGTCTTGTGGAAGCTAAAAATTGCTACAAAGAACATATTGCGCTAGATAAATGGCGTCCAGAAGTTAAATAGTGCTTAGGATCAAATAGCGCTTAGGATAAATGATGCTCAGAAGAATGGAGCTGGATGCCACGTGGTAAGCTTCCTCGAGAAGCTGAATAATAATAATATAGAAAGAATGATAGATTTTGATAAGAAACTTGGTAAGAAGTTTGAATCATTCCTTTTTCTACTAAATTTCCAAACCCCGACCTAATCTTAGCCCTTTCAAAGGCCAATCGGGTCGGATCCAGAGACCCGACCCACGAACTTAACCCGAGCCACCATTTCAAGCCCAACGTATATATCCTGTAGCACTTCTCTTACTCGCGTGCACACTGTTGCACCTGCAACACTCGCAGCCAAGTGTGTACGACCCTAGCAGGCCGCCGCTAGGTATGAATCCTTCCTTTCTATATTGCAATGAGTCCTCTCCCCATCTCGCTTGGAAACCTAGCCGCAGTGCCATATTCTTCTTCAACTTCATGTTGTAGTGTTACCACCACCACCACCTCCTTCAAACTCTTCTTCTTCTTCCCCTATGCCATACCCCTCTGTTGGTCATGCAAGACTGCACGCGAGCCCCTATATCCTCCTCACCTTCGACCACTGGCTGGCCACCGCCTTCGGCCAGGCCAGACAGCAGCGGTAGCAACGGCAACAACAACATCCGCCGTGGAAGCGAAATACGCAGATGCGGTTAACAACAACACAACAGCATCGACTTGTGACCACCGTGACGCCGCCATGAGCCAACCGCGACCCTCACACCCTAATGCATACTCAAGTGGCCTCCCTGGTATGGCTAACGTCCTTCCCGATGAGCCACAGAGGTGATTCATGCGTATCGCATGAGATTCCATCGTGACGCACGAATTTTGAACTCAGAAATCGTGCTTCGTCGCTGCAACTTTAGACGCATTTTTTTGGAGAATTCGATCGTTGGATCATAGATTCGATTCTTCATCTCAATCTCGGTATATACTCCTTTGTTTATCTAAAATTTTAAACCGTTAATTCGATCATTTGATATCAAACCTGGCCACCAAGTTGACCATTTAAAACACGTTATTTTGGACAGTTTCATAGAGCCAATTTACGGATTCGTTTCTATCGGTGAAGCTTCGTTTGACGAACCACCAATTCTTGTGCATAGCAGATTTAACCACCTTTGTGTCATAAATTTTTTAGCGTCGTAGGATGTCGTTTGGTTGGTTGAAATCAATACCAAAGTTGGCCTCTCGAAACCGTAATTTTTAACTTGTAAAATTCTAATTCTAAAATTAGGACTTCGGATTCCAATTCAGACACCACCAATGGGCTCGTGGCATTGTTCTAAAAAAATTTATATATAATTTGCTATGTTTGAAGTATCGTCGCCCCGGCACATATTTCGGTGCAAAACAGGTTCCAATGTCTGGGTCAACGGGTCATTTTGAGATCGGCTCATCGGAATCCAATTTCGGATATACAGTTAGATTTGTATCGTCATTCTGGACTCGTAAATATATAGTTTGCTAGATTTAGATGAATTTTATCCTGATACATTTTTTGGTGCAAAAACGGATCTAACGACGGACATCATTTTGATCCAAAATTATCGTTTTGCCCATGTATCCAAATTAGACTAATGGATAGGCTATCCTACCTAATTTGACCATTCTTGACACGTTGGTGATGTTTGTTTCATCATCTGACGACATCTGTAGATTTTTTTCTATCACCATTAATTATAACTAATTCATATTTATGTTCGTATTTCGGAATTTGTGCGTCGAAACTGAGATCAATCGATTTCAGTAATCTCACATCACTAAAATTGACTAGATAACCATGTGGATCTCCAAGATAAGATTGTTAATCTTGTTGTTGATCATCTTACCTCGATTGCGTGTCGTAGGTTTCGTTGTACAAATAACGAGGTACAAACTTGATATTTTAATAACCTACAACTTGCAATTCTTATTGTTGGCAATAATGATTATAGAGACTAGTGTGACCTAGTACTAGGTAATATAATTAACAAGTGTCTTAGATAACATAAGTTAATACGCGACTAGAACGACCCAAGCTCTCTAGGTGGGAGTTGTGAGTCATACGTGTACTTTAGTTTGTGATATATATTGTTTGTGATTGGGTTGATAGATATTTGCATAGAGTATGGGTCACTGGCTCATGGATAATGGGATGGACTTTGGTACTACAGTCTCAGCATAGTTGGGACAAACTCTAGACAAGTATACCTTGCTATCTTGTATTTCAGTTTTATATTTAATCTCTTAAATATTTTTTATTTTAGTTGTATTGCGTACCGACATAGGACCATTGATCGATACTTCGCATCCGAGGCAGATTTATGTATGGCAGACTGTTACTGTTAAAGGATCCGATCACGCGAGTCGTAGATTCGAATCGTACGGCCTCAGGGAGGGAAGGACCGCTTCTAGATGCTTGGACTACTATGCACACACTATTTCATATACATCGATAAGTCTCTATATCGGAGATATGATCTTGCATCCCAGTGAGTCTCTGTATCGGAGCTACAAATTTTATATTTGGAAAGTCCATGGTATCGAACATTGTCCTCAAAAGTAGCATATCACATAGAATGGTTGTTGTCTAGTTCACCTTGTCTCGATGCAGTTTACATACTCATATTTCTAGCACTGTTTACATCTGGCTTGCATATTATGTACCTTATTGCGTCCCGCTGAGGACCTGGTTTTCTTCCAGGTTGGCTGAGTAGATTTTGTAGAGCTCCTTGCTGGATTGTTGATGGTATTCATTTCATTACAGGTATTCACTCTTTCAGAGTTATACGTTTCATTTAATGTTATTTGTATCTACTTAGTAGCATAGTATTTATAGACTCATATAATTATTTTCGAGTCTGTTCGGACAAGTGTGACTATTGGACTGCAGACTAGTATTCATATTTTCCTTTCTTATGTTTATATTACATGGATTGAGATATAGAGTTAATGTAGCAATAATTACACCATTTCGAACAGCTTATACGTATTCTAGTCGGACTAGAGTCCGGTTGAATACATAGATGGCCAATGTCACGTGACTCAGTCCCACGTATTTTGGGACTGGGGGGTGATAATTTCTAAGGAAGCTTCTAGAGAATCTAGAAAGATCATGAGTCATCATAAAGATTCCAATATCTTTCAGAGGATTCCACCATTTTCTAGAGAATACTCTGGAAACTTCTCGCATAACCCCGATCCATGGAGAGTGATGCAAGTCCGTCTCGGTGGGGTGCAAACTTTTATGCGTGATACCTGGCTCCATAATATCAAAGCTCTCTCGACAAACTCGGGAGTACTTGGTATATCCACTTTCTGCATGAAAAATAGAATATCATGCAGTCTGTCCTCATCCCAGTCCAGTTGGAGGAGTCCACATCACCATCACGATCAACAATGGCCTCGAGGACATAATCTTCTTAAGGACACATACTCTGCAGCATCTTTTGTATTCCTTCTTTTGTTGCTCCCTTGCTAACTCTCTCGATAAAAGGACAATGAGAAGGGGTTGTTGGGAAAGAAGATCCACGGTAATGTTTTGCCACATGTATCTTCTTCCTAGAAGTACCTTTTGGTAAGGAAGGGAGATGCTTTCGCTTGGAATGAACGTCCACTATTCGGTTCTCTTTCTGTTCTTCTGATTCTACACTAGCATTTCCATCAGGGCAGGGAATAGCCTACGACAAAAGTAGGGTTTTTCACTTCTTTAGCCCTAGATAACCTCCTTCTCAGATTAGCATGCTCAAGAATGTCGAAACACTTGGCAATATTGTCTCTAAATGCATTCATAGTCTAGTCAAGATCCTCAAAATCCACCGACTTAAACTCTTTGAGTCCCCGTATTCATACATGCTTACCCTTTTCTTCTTGCTATGTCTTCTTCTTTAGGCAAATTTTGATAAGCTTCACACAAATGGTATTAACATTGAATTCTAGAAGAATCGAGGCCCAGTACAACCCATAACAAAATACCTCTCCAAGTCAAGCTTTCTAGGCCCATGCTCTCCAAAGGCTTGGTTGCGCGCTAAACCCAGCCACTCTACATGCTCAACTCCACTCAAGGACCAGTCCCTCCGTATGCCTAGTCTCATCGAAGGTCCAGTCCCTCCGCAAAACAGTCATGCCGAAGGTCCAGTTCCTCTACAGAGCTAGTCTCACCAATTAAGGTCCAACTTCGCCTAAAGCTCAGCCTCACCCAAGGTTGCGCAGTTTCCAAATGCTTACTTTGTTGAATTAGACGAATTTCCTAGGTTGTTAACCAGCTTATCTTGAGTGGGATCAAAGGGTAGTTACCACCTTGATTAATGGTTCATCATAAACATAACCCCAAAGCTAATGTGATGAAGAAGAACAACCTTCGTTTAACCATGCCAGTTATTGATTTGATTAATGGGCCAGCAGCCTCAGCTCAACTGTGCCGTCTAGTCCACCCTTGGGTTATTAGGCTCGCCTAAGACTGTTAAATCCATCATAAAGGTGACACTATATCCCTTGAAAACTCTATATGAACAGTCTCTAGTGGACTCTATATATAGAGAGAGAAGATGATTGAGAGAGGATTCAACAACTTAAGAGAGAGTTCCTACTTGTTTCTCTGTGCGATTCGACAATCATTTCCTGGCTTTCCAATTTATCTTGGGAAACTCTGACAAGCAAAGTAGAAGAAGATCAGATCTAGTCTATGATCGTCAACCGAACAAAGTAGTCGAGCACTTACCACAACTCCACCAGCACACTTTTCGAGAATCTACTCGTACATAAATTTATTATGAACTCTTGAGGGATACGGTTCTTTTATCATCTTTCAAAGTTTTAATACAAGTTTTCGTTCAAACGTACGCCTTGGAAAACAAATACAAGCACCCCTATATGTATACAAATATATACTGAAAATTGGGTATTACGCACGTTGTTCCTCATGGGTATACGTTATGTTCGGTTGGCAAAATGGATGACGAAGGAGTCTTCAAACTCTTTGAAAAAGTTCAATACTGAACAAGAGTTTGATGTTGTTGCCAGAGGATTTGTAATGCAATTTGTTTAGCTAGGGGTTGCCACATGGTTATGATGAGAAATCTCTGGCGAGAATTTTATTTGTCACCATCAATCAAGTGATCAACCTCATTAAACCGTTCTTTATTTTTGGTGGTTCTGTTTATTTTGCATGTGCTGTGTTGGTTGGCTGCTAGTGACTTTTCCAAGTTTCATTAAATGCATAAATGTTGTTGGTTTTTTATTTAATTCTCATAGAATATGTTGCTAATTTTCTCATATAATAACTTTCTATTTTTATAATATGTTGCTAAGAAAAGACTGATCATTGGCGGGGTTTGTGCACATGCCATTCAAGGTAATTAGTTAAGATCGGGAAAATAGTAAGTTATTAGATTTTTCAAAAGTATAAAATATTTAATTTAAAATAAGTGACTGTTTATAAACATATTGGAATTAGTTTTCTCTAATATACAAACACCATCACCAGACTTCTTTTTTTTTTTTTTTTTGAAAGGAATGTAATGAGTTTATTCATCAGAGGCAGCTGCCTCATTGGCTACAACTTGAGCAATACAAAGAGGGGTCCCCATCTCATCACAGCAGATGAGATTGCTCAAAGAGAAAGAAGCTAAACTATGAGCTACCATATTGCCTGTTCTGCGAGTAAAACCATACTCCACAGATACCCTCATCTCACAAATCTCCTTGCGAATAGACCCGATCAAGTCTCTGAGTCTCCAGGGGACCAGTTCGTCATCCCCTTTGAAAATCCTTTGCAATATAAGAGTCTCCCTCTATAATCATATGCTCCGCTTGAATATGATTAGCAAGTATAACACCCTGTCGCACAGCTATGATCTCCGAAAGAAGAGAACGCTCAGCTCCGAACGTAGCAGTATCCTCCGAGACCTCCGATCTGGCTGCTATGCATCTACCCCTCTCGTCTCTAGCCACGGCAGCAGCAGCTATGAAGGATGCCGAGACTGCCCCGTCAATGTTAATTTTAACGCAACCGATAGGAGGAGGCTTCCAAGAATTTTGCTGATGTAATTGTCTTAGCTCTTGCAGATGTATCAATTGAGGATTTGAGGTACCTTCATAATCTTTATACATGATATTTGCTTCATGGATAATCTTCTCGGCTGTCGGATGAATGTTATTAAATACGCAGTTGCACCGCGCCTTCCAAATAGCCCACAGGATGTTCGCTCCTCTCCTCGCGACATCTTCACATTCCTTGTCTATCAACCATTCCCTCAGGATGGATTTAATATCCGTGGAGCTGTTAACGCGGAGGCCAATACTACTAGCGAACCAGACAGCTCTAGGTAGGTGGCAGTGGAGAAATAGATGATTCTCGTCTTCTTCCTCCATAAGACAGAACGGACAATTGGTGTTGATATTAGGGATTCGTCTGTTAAGCACAGTGAGCAGAGGGAGGGAGTTTTGGAGGAGTCGCCATACGAAGATACGAACTCTGGGTGCCACGTTACCCAGATTCCAGAGCTTGTGCCATATTTCTTTGTTAGCATCAGTATGTGATGCACTGGGCTCACGCCGTCTAAACTCCTCATATAAGGATTTGGGAGTAAACCTCCCATTACTAGCTTTCGTCCAGATAAGTTCATCCGGTCCTCCATCTCCCGAGAGCGGAATTTTAGATATGGCTGCCACCTCCAATGGATTAAACAATCTCTGGATCAGAGATATGTTCCAAGTGTTAGTTTCTGTGCAAATGAGATCCCGCACAAGGATGGGTCCATTGTTCGGTATCCTGCAATCAGTGATTCGAAAACCTGGCAGGGACGGAATCCATGGCTCATCAAGAATCTTAATCCAACCGCCATTTACTCTCCAACATATGCCGTCCTTCATTACATGTCGAAGTTCCAGAATGCTGGCCCAAGTCGGCGACGCACGTCTCGTCTTCGTGGCACTCCATATGGAGCGCTCTTGTAGATACAGTCCACTGAGTAACCGAACCCACAGCAGATCGGGGTTCGCAAGAAACCTCCAAAGTAATTTCCCCACCAAGGAATAATTCACCCATTGGACATTCCTGATGCCCAGGCCGCCCTCTCTGGTTGGATTGGCAATTTTTCGCCAGTTGATAAAATGCATCTTCCTCTCTAATGGATCATGTCCCCACCAAAAGCTTCTCTGTTGTTTCGTTAGTTTGCTACACGAGCTGTTTGGAAGCAAACTAGTCGACATGTAATATATCGGCATGGAACCCAGAGTTGCTTTTATGAGAGTGGTACGACCGGCATGGGAGAGTAATTTGGACTTCCAACCTTTGAGTCTTGCCGAGCATTTATCGATGATGGAATCATATGAACAGGTTCTGTTTTTCGACATCATAAGCATCTGTCCCAGGTACGTATCTCCCTCCTTCATAATAGATAAGTGCATCGAGGAAGCTAATAACTCCCTGTCCATTGCCGATACCAATTTGCTAAAATGAATACTGGATTTCTCGAAGTTAACCGATTGCCCCGACCACTTCGAGTATGTATGGAGAATGTTACCAACTGCTGCTAATGATCCGGGTGTAGCATATCCAAAGATCATGATATCATCAGCAAATAGTAAATGAGAAACAGCGGGGACATACCTGTTGAGTCGGACGCCCTGTAAGGGTTGTCCCTTTCATATTTTCTGAATAAACTGGAAAGGACTTCAGAGCATAGAACATAGATAAATGGCGATAGAGGGCATCCCTGACGCAGTCCTCTCACAGGGGTGATAAATCCCTCCGGTGATCCGTTAACAAGAACTGAATAGGTAGGTGATTCGATACATTTCATAATCAGTTCATTCGATTTTCCTCGAATGCCAATGCCAGATAGAACTTGTTTGATAAAAGGCCACGAGAGACGGTCATAAGCCTTCGACATGTCTAATTTCAGGGCAAACGAATTTTTCCTCCTTGGAAGGTATTTCATGTTGTGAATAATTTCCTGTGCGATGATAATGTTGTTATTTGCCTTCCTGGAATGAATGCGTTTTGATTCGGCAATATAAGCCTGGACAACACCGGTTTGATTCTATTTGTCAGGATTTTGGCAATAACTTTGTACGCTACATTGCATAAAGCAATTGGCCGATAATCTGCCGGCGTGGTAGGGTGGTTCTTTTTTGGGATCAAAGTAATATGAGTGTGATTCATCATTGGAGGAAGTATAGACTCGTTGAAGAAACTCTGGACCGTTCGGGTCAGATCCTCACCAAGTATTGTCCAATATTTTTGATATACCACTGCTGGAAAGCCGTCGGGGCCTGGGGCCTTTAATGCACCCATACGTTGAGTGGTTGACTTGATCTCTTCATGGTCGGGGATGACGCTAATAGATGAATTTTCATCTTCTGAAATAACTCCATTCGAAACAGGGAAAGATGGATCCATGGCCGTGGAATCATCACACACAACATATTCTTGAAATGATTAACAAGAATAGTCGAAATGATATCATGTTCATACACCCACCTGCCATCGGGGCATTTGATCGCTCTGATTTCATTCCGTCTTCTCCTCAATGTAGCTCTTGTATGGAAATATTTCGTGTTGCTATCTCCTTCTCTAATCCATCGGCATCTGGATCTTTGACACCAGTAGGCTTCTTCTATAGCTTGTAGTTCGTTGGCTTCAGTGATTAACGAACACTCTTCGGCTTGAGACTCCTCCGATATCTGATTAGATTGAATGGCACTCAGGCGATTATGGATATCAGCAAGGCGTGATTTAACATTACCAAACTTTGTACGGCCCCATTTGTGCATCGTCGAGAGCGTAAATCTCAGCTTGTGACCAAGTGATGGATCCTCATGAGAGCTTGTCTCTTGCCATGTACCTTTAAGCTTGTCGGAGAAAGAGTTGTCTGACATCCAGTGTGCTTCAAAACGTAACGGGCGCTTTATCCTGGTTTGCTTCTTACAGGTGTTAAGAAGGATTGGTGCATGATCACTATTGATACATGGGAGAGTGGTAACCGAAGTATTAGGGAAGGAACAACACCATTGTGTAGTAGCCATGGCTCTATCCAACCTTTCTCTGATGTGGTGTCTCACCCCACGACGGTTGGACCATGTGTATGCTGGTCCGACACACCCAAGATCAATCAAGCCACAATGATCTATCATCTGTTTGAACATATTAGCTGCACGGTGATCAAACCCGCTGCCTCCTTGCTTTTCCTCCGGCGACAGCGTAGCGTTAAAATCACCAATGCAGCACCACAGGACAACGAAATTTTCTGTCATTTCTATAATCTGCTTCCAGAGTTTAAGTCTTTCATTTTTCTTTGGGTTCCCATATGTGCAGAGAAGGTTCCAAGCTGTTTGACCATTCATGGCTTCAACACAAAGGAGAATGAGGTTCTGTGAGTGGAATGCAACTTTCGCGGTGATGGTAGAGTCCCATCCAAGCCACAGACCTCCTGCGTGACCGATTGGGTGGACGGGGAAGAAGTTTGCATATCCTAACTGAGGAAGGATACGCTCTGAGTATGAGGGTGATGAGATGGTTTCTGAGATGAAGAAGATGGATGGGCGTGTGGCGGCGAGGAATGAGCGCAGAGTTTGGACTGTCGAGGCATTCCTCGCACCTCGACAGTTCCAAGATAGGATTAACATGGCCCTTGCGGCTGTTTGAGGTCAGCCGCCACGACCTTGTCGGTGGATGAGGAGTCAATGAATGAAGAGCGAGACTTCTTGTTGCTGGTGGGAGTCGGTGAAGGAGACGCGCTGCGCTTCTTTGTGCTAGGTGATGCTGTGGATTTCATGGTTGTGGGTTTACGGGCTCGACGTTTCCAGGAGAGCTTACTATGCTGAGCCGGTCGATATATGGCACCAGAGTTATGCGTTGTAGAGACGCATTCGTATGGGGACTCAAGGAGTACCAGGTTTTGATGACGGAGAGAGCAATCAGTTGTGTGTTCCTCCGTAGCTTGTGTTGGGTTGCAAAGGATCATATCTTGGTCACCGAATCCCATAGAATTCATTGGATGCAGGCTTCTGCTGCTATCTTCATTGGTCTCCTCTTCCTTTTCAATCTGCTGTGCATTCTTTGAAATAGACTCGTATTGAGCCATCATGTGTTGTCTTGTCCACTTAAGTTGAGCCATATCTCTAGAGTCATGAGAGTACCCGTCCATCATATGCATATTGGGGATCGGAGATAACACTCGAAAACTAGGAGAGTGTGGTTCGTCCACAGAGCCATAACCAAAAGATTCATGTACGCCAACTACATCATTGTGAGAGGGCCTAGCACTTACCTTCCTTCTGTGTGGCGGCGTATATTTAACCAGTTGATTGTAGATGGAGGATGATTGAGGGGACGAGGTTCTGCGACGGGGTAGTTGTTCTTCAACAGTGGATTTCTCTTTGCTGATATTTGCTGTATCTTCTGAGGCTGTAGATACCCTCCTACGGGCGGAAATTCTCATTGCTTCTGCTCGAAATTCGATCTCCTTAACTCTGGGACGTAGTAGGTCTTTAAGTCTGTCTTTCTCTTCCTCTGTCCAGTCTTCCCCTATGAGATTTTCGAAGCTACGGCGCTCCGAACAGAGGTCGTATACATGACCCAATCTAGCACAGAAAGTACACAGACGAGGGAGCCTTTCATATCTTACTTCAACCATATTCCTGTCACCCCCATCTATCACCATCGGGACTACTTTCTTCAATGGCTTGGAGATATCAATGATAATTTTGATACGAGCAAAAGTAGTCCATTGGATCTCTTCTGCATCTGAAATACGCCTAGGGGATCCAATGGCCTCCGCGATCCTGGTGATCGCCTTGCGATTTAAAAACTTCGGGGGTATTTTGTGGAGTTGGACCCAGAGATCCACCATGTTGAATTTATACTCCTCCGGTAATTTTCCTGGATCACACTTCTCGATTGCAAGGAGTTCATCATTAATGCTCCATGGGGGCCTCGAGTATGATACGGTTGACCTCTTCGGGCGAATCTACTCTTGCCAAAAAGGACCCTGATTCGATATCGAGATCAGAGATGTGCACCGGCTCCTTCGATTTCCATATCTTGGCAAGGATAGATGCTAGAGTAGATTTTTGAAAGCTCCTATGGGAGTAGGGTTTAACGGCCAAGGTTGAAGCCCAATGAAGGGGTATAGAACTCTCTCTAGCCGTCAATGATATCGCTTCAGCGGGTCCTTGCATGCTGAACAGGGATGCCATCTTTTCCACTACTTCTCTATATGAAGCCATGGAAGATTCGTAAGGAGGAGCGGTCGGCTGTCTAACGGTTGCAGTTGAGGGATGGGTTATGAAGGGATCTGAGGGCAGAGAGGAGAATATGGATGGTCGATGTATGGCGTAGGAAGGAGGCAGTAATGGGGAAAGCAAAGCCCTAGGGTTTGCAGATGGCAAAAATCTAGGGTTTGGCAAAGAGACGAACATTAGGGTTCGGAGGAAAAATTGAAGTTACCACTTATGCAATATCACCAGACTTCTTTTACGAGGATTCAATGACAAGCTATAAATTAAATATTTTTTCCCTTTAAACTCAAATGAGTCAAAAATTATTAAAATTATCAGAAAATTTTGAAAAAAATACGAAATATATTTAAATTACAAATAAGATAATAAGTTAAGAAAATTTTAAATAACATAATACGCCGCCAGAAACATTGGCGACATGAATGCAAGTTTTTTTTTTCCGTTTTTGAAAACAATGTCTTCCAGAATATGAATACTTGTTAAGAAAATAACTTCGTCACTGAAAGTCCAATTTCATCACTATAATTTGTCACTAAAAAACTTAATTTCGTCACAAAATTGTGACGATTAGTGATAAAATAAGTCTTTAGTTACTACTGTTAGTCACTAAAATGTGTCAAAAAAATTCGAGTATCCAAAATTTAAGACGGATAAATTTAATAACTAGAATTTAATTATGTCATAAATTTTGTACCTTGTACAAACTAATTCTGACAAAACCAATAACAGTTACAACGACAGATGGGGCTCATGAGAGACATGTCACATGGGCAAGGAGCATGTCCAGCTTCCCATTCCGTCCGTGGATTAAGCTCAGATCTACTACAGCTCCTAAATTTAATTTAATGCACCAACTAAATTTAAAACCTTAAATATTTTGCTCTCCCATCAACATCACTCTTGTTCGAAAAATCTAGCCGTTGTCACGCACTCACCATGGCCAAAAGCACCGACGCTCCGGTGCTACCGGCTGCAGCCGGTCAACCTGTCGGTTGCCGACGCTCCGCAGTCCGAGTTGAAAGTTTGTTCACTTTTGGGGTTTTAGTCACACAGAACACCTTGACACCTTTCATATTTTGCATGTTTTTCCACGCCATTTTAACCTATTGGGTTTTAGTCACAGAGATCACCTAACACCCTTCATATTTTTGCACGTATTTTTCAACGCCATTTGGCCAAATTTATGGGAATATTTCTCACCCCTCACTTACAAATGCTCATCCACTCAAAATTGTCTTCTTTTTTTTTTAACATTTTCACTTCAATATCTGATCGTAAGCGTCTGAAAAAACTCATCCTACCTAATGTTCTCCTCGAAAAAATATTAGACTCAAACAATAATTTAACAATTACAATCAATAGCATAAAATATTCCAGCAACCCATATCGCTAGAATCACCATAATCTGAAGTGCTGCCACGAGCCACATAGAGAATTGATACTAGAATGTCCAAGCTTAAATTGTAAATCTCAATACTGATATCATGTTGGCAGATAGCCAGTCATAATAGCACGTAGTCACAATAAGCTAACTCCACGTGATAGCGACCTCGCGTTAATGCTTAAATGATAGTCCAGTATCCGAATCATTCTTAAAAAAATATATCATTGATGAAGTGAACTTGAGCTTGAAACTTATAAAATAAATAGACTTGATCATGCATTTGAGGAGATATGCATGTACGGGGTAAAAATCCCACTAGAACAAATACATAGCATTCACATACTAAGAAGGAAACTTTAATATAAGAGAAAACAACTCGAAAAACAAACAAAAAAATTATTAGGATTTTCGTATCCAAAATTATCCTAATTATTGACGATTTCGGGATAAACTCGATACGGGAAAATCGATCATCCAAACTCCATGAAACTAGGCCCACACCCTCCCATGAATGTCATGAGGTGGTGTGCCAAAATATGAATGGTCACCGGTTGAATCGACTAGATATTCATGATCGGCCAAAGCTGGCAAAAATAGAAACTGCCCTTGCGGTATACTATTCAAGTGTTTTCCCTCACCAAATAGTTTATAGGGTGCACAAAAACTCTCGTCAGTCGATTGATAGACCTCGAAATCCAATTCCGACAAGTGTGTCATGCAAGAAATCCTCCATAACGGCAGTGTGCCAAGCATTATGATGATCCACGACGCGGTACAAGATCTCGACAAAATCTAATTAAAATATGAAAGGAGTACATATATATATTATATATATATATAATATATATAATATATAATTATATATATATATTATATATATAATGAGGAGGCTAGCCTCTTCCTTCTTCCTATCCGATGTGAGACTAAATAAGTCCTCCAAACTCAACACTCCCCCCTCAAGATGGACGATAGACATCAATCATCCCCATCTTGTTACAAAATATATCAAATTCACTAGGACTTAATCCTTTAGTTAAACAATCAACTAACTTCTCCCATAATTTTACATATTTCAAAGTCAAAACTCCTCTATTCAACTGCTCCTTGATGAAGAATCCATCAATCTCCACATGTTTGGTGTGATCATGGTGAACTGGATTGTTTGCAATATTATTTGCTGATTTGTTGTCACACCAAAGTTGCAGAGAGTCTCCTCTAAATAAACGTATATCAGACAATAAGTTCTTCACCTACATCATCTCGCACAGGGCTAACTGTCATAGCCCTGTACTCAGCCTCAGCTGTAGACCTAGCCACTACATATTGCTTCTTGCTACGCCAAGATACAATATTGCCTCCAACAAAAATACAGTAACCTGTAGTAGACCTGAGAACGTCCATACAACCCGTCCAATCGCCATTACAATAGCCTTCAACTCTCAGATGTCCAGAACTTCTAAACAATAACCCCTTTCCTGGGCTTCCTTTAATATACATGAGAATACTGTAAATTGCCTTCATATGCTGCTCTCTAGGATGCATATAACTGCTTACTACACATACGACATGAGTAATATGAGGTCTCGTATGGCATAGATATATAAGCCGACCAACTAATCTTTCATATTGCTCCCTACTCAACGAATCACCACCATCGACACACAACTTTTGATTCTGCTCGATAGGAGTAGAAGCAACCTTGCAATCCAGCATCACCATCTCTCAAAGAAGATCTAGAGTATACTTTTGCTGAGAAAGCACGGGGTCCTTTCGTGACCTTACAATTTCAATTCTGAGAAAGTACTTCAATTGTCCCAAATCCTTGACTTCAAATTCCTCTCCAAGTGTTTTTTTCAACCGTAGGATCTCCTCAGTATCATCTCCAGTAATTACAATATCATCCACATAGACTGTAAAAACTGTGATACGAGTCTTGGAGTGCCTGTAAAACACAGTATGATCTCTATTACACTGCTTATACCCCATACCACAGACTGCAAGCCTGAATCTATCAAACCATGCTCTCGGAGACTGCTTTAACCCATATAAAAACTTTTTCAATTTGCATACCTTTCCAGTTATTTTTGAAGTAGCAAAGCCTGGTGGAATCTCCATATACACCTCCTCCTAGAGACCCACATGCAAAAAGACGTTCTTGACATCTAGCTGATATAGTTGCCAATTAAAGTTGGCGGCACATGACAACAACATTCATACAATGCTCATCTTTGCTACTGGAGCAAAGGTCTCGTCATAGTCGATAACATAAGTTTGGTTGTAGTCTTTAGCAACCAACCTGGCCTTTGTACTTGTTAATCTTGTCCTCTGGAGTCTGCTTAATAGTATAAACCCATTTACATCCAACAACACGCTTTTCAGCTGGCAGTGGCACTAGCTCCTATGTCGTTCTTTTCAAGGCTTGAAGTTCTTCCTATATGACACTCAACCACCTAGGATCTTGTGTAGCTACTTGCCAGTTGTTAGGTACAAGCATTGAATACAATGATGCAAGAAAGGACTTATATATAGGTGGAATGTATGCATATGAAATATAAAGTGCAATGCCAGTATCCCAACTACCAAACTTATTTGGAGATTTTCTAGCATTGACTCTAAAAGTTCTACGAAGTAAGACACGAGTATTAGAAGTATCAGAGAGGAATTGTTACTAGTTGACTCGGGTGGAAGGACTGAAGAAGGATATAAAAAAGAGAGACTTGGGACATCAATATTTGTGGGTATTGGTATATGCACATGAGGTGGCTCATGTTGCTCATGCTGCTTCTGGTGTTCATGCTCCCAATATACTCTTAGCTCCCCCTGAATGTCGGTTCTTCCTTGTAGTGTCCCACTTTCGATATGCGGCGGACTCTTAATATGCTTGTGCCGAGTCAGATCGGTCGGAAACTTAGATGGCCATCTGACTCCATCACTGAGCTTGGTACACGATAACACCTTGCGGCATCGATCAAAATCGATTTGGACGAATGTAACGAGAATCGATCCAACTAATGGAACGACTTCTGTTGGAATAAGTCCTAGATGCAGCAGGCTACATCTTGGCGAGTAAACTTTATATAAGAGTCCCTTCGACGGGATATGACAGCTGTCAGGTTTTCTTAGAGTTTTTGTCACTTGGTTTTGATGAATATGTTTTTTGCGTCATTTTCTGAATGCATTCAACGAATTTTGAAATGAAGAATTAAAGAAGGAATTCTGACTAAGTTTTGGTGTCATTGCAGGAGCTCGTGTAACTGAAGCTTAAATGTTGCGAAATGCTCCGACTCTCGGCACGATCAAATAGTTGGTGGGTGGTTCGGCCCCTTCTTTTCTATTCTTTCTCACAAACAAATTCTGTTCCCTCAAACATATTTAAATCGACGATGCCAAGTTAAATGCATGTCAATCCACTAAAATCAAGAGCTCGGAAAAAATGTATCGATTTAGAGTAATTTACTCTAAAATATATATTTTATATCGAAAAGAAAAAGTTTAAGGTTCTAGAAAAGAGATAGACTATTCCATGATCTGCAAAATAAAATGATGAAACGTTGGTTGCGGCATATGATGCCTCGAAGAATTTGATGCCTACGAACGCTAAAATAGAAGTACGACTTTGGAAAAAAATGACTCGTTACATGAGTTAGGAGAAATGATAATGATGCTCAATACTGTCCATGCTATACAAATATGTTTGCACATATTAAATGTTAACGTATTGGCATGGTCATGGATAACTTATGCACAAGTTTGATTTTCCTCGAAACGGTATTCGGGACATCGGTATCGAATCGACCTAGGGAAAATAGATAATCATGCTATGACATTGATGCATTGTGGGACTGTCAATCAGGCTCGCAACCTAGATTGAACGGGCCGAAATGCCGTTGAGATAGTCCCAAGTGGTGTGTAACACCAGTGACCGCACATATAAGATAGTAGCATGCTCACCTATTATCTTATGCAGGTAGTAAATATTATCTCTGTTTTATGCAGGGACGAGCATGGTCATAGTAAGAATTGAAAAAAATTGTTATGTTTCACTGTATGCATTTACTGTTTTAAATGGATGGCTATCAATATGAACTGAATTATTTAGTTCTAAATAGAAAGAAAACTCCAATGCATGCCTACCTTAACAATCAGAGTCGGTTTAGACGGATGGATTCGTCCCGCTCACTAGTGCATTTCCAAGTGTACTAATCTCCATTCCCACAGGTGATGAGGACTTTGGGGGTGCATGTCGCTAAGCCAAAGCTGAAGTTCAGAGTGGCATTTTGAAGCTCTTCCTATTCTGAAGTATTTTGAAGCCAATTCATTGAAGGCTTTCAATGTATAAAAGGAAGAATGCATGGAATGGCAAGTGTTAGTTCAAGCAGCTTGTCGAGTATATTTCTTTTGTTTCAATCAATGTAGCCACATCGGCATATCCAATATAATATAATTTTAACTTCGTTGCAAGCTATCAATGAAAAAACTATTTCTATCTTCCAATACTGCGTGTTCAATTACTATGAGATTTGTGAAGTTTTAACTTAATATTTCAAAATAAGAATGATCAAATGTAAAATGTTCTTGCCTTGTACGAGTTCAATTCCAGACTCATACGACATCATGCCTTAGCGAGGATGATCGATTTGATAATGGAAATGGGGATGAATGATTTGTCGAATCAGGGCGTGACAAATTGGTATCAGAGCACATCTATGTTTCCTCAAATTTTTTAAAAAATGTTTCACTTTGGAATGTTCATTGCGATTGCTCGATTGAATGCTTGTCGACATGTTGCATGAAATAAAAGTTTCATATAGGTAAGCCTGTAGATTTTGTAAAATACTAATGGGTTTACTTTGTTTTGTAGGAATGACTAAGAAAAATAAAAATAATTTCGGTACAACAACAAACGTTGTGGATAGTTCGTCGAGTTCAAAAGGCGCTAGCCCTAGCGAGACGACAATAGAGAAAATGCTACAGTTGATGGAGCTGCAGCAGCAACAACAACAACTTCAGATGCAAATCAAAGCCCAATTCGGTGTGCAGAAGAAAAATGAACGACCTAACGCAGATCGTAAGCAATATGGTGGGCAACATTAAAGCAATGGTCGTGGCATCTTAAGAGAGAAAAGACATTCCAGAAGAAGTCGAGGAAGAAGTTCAACCACAAATGATGAACTCTTCTTCCTTGTTCAAAGCAACATAGTTCCGCAAGATGAACCCGCCTAAGTTCAATGGCCGAGCGGAACCTGATGCGATCATGGGATGGCTCACAGAGATAAAGGACTTGTTCAGTCTTCTATGTATCGAAGGGTCGCAGAGGGTAGCATGTGCCAAAATATACCTGCAACTATGGGCTCGAGACTGGTTGGCGGCTAAGAAGCAGGAAATCTACGAAACTGACTCCAACACCAAAATTTCGTGGGAAATATTCAAGAAAGCTTTCTTGAACAATATGTTCCTCGTGCCATCTGTCAACAGAAGGGGGACAAGTTCATAATGTTGAGGCAAGGGAATATGACTGTTGAAGGTTATGATGCAAGCTTCTTAAACTCGCAAAATTTGTCGGTGCCTTCCTGCCCAACAAAGAAGAATGGTGCGAACGTTTTTAACAAGGCCTGAATGATGAATTGCGTCAGAATGACATGAATCAGCGATGTCAAACTTATCGAGAATCCTATAAAGCCGTACTTGATAGCGAGCGGATGTTTGGCCGTATGTCGTAACGAGTCGTGCCTGTCATCAGTTATAAATTCAATAAGCATCATAACGATGCCGATGGATTGGGAGTATCAAAATGTCCAAACACATTCGATAACAGGGCCATGGTGGACAACATTGTAACATATGCGGTAGGCGTAGGCACCGGACAACCGATTGTGTTACGAGAACTTGCTACAAGTATGGCTAGATAGGCCACACGATTCTATTTTGTTTCAAAAATGTTCCAAATCAACACAACCCACCAAGGAACGTTCTAAATCTGTATAGACCGCCTATACTGCAAGGTACAAATACGGTACAAGTGAACCCATCGAATCAATGTCATAGAACGCAAAGTCGAGTCTATGCATTGACTCGGGATGAGGCATTCGAGTTCGATACTGTTGTGACAGGTATACTACTCTATAAAAATGTATCAGCTCGAGTGCTATTCGATTCGGGTGCGACGTATAGTTTTATATCTGCTGATTATGCTGAAGAAAATAAATAGCCATGCAATCACTAGATATGAACATTAGCGTTAGCACTCCATCGAGAGTCGATATGTCTACAAAGTTTATTTATAGGAACGACCATATTTGCATCAGAGAAAGAAATCTATCCTTGGAAGTCGTTGTATTAGACATCAAGGAGTACGATATAATCCTGAGCATGGATTGGTTGGGCACTTGTCATGCAATGATCGAGTACACGAAGAAGAGAGTTGTATTTCGTCTTCCTGGTGATATAGAGTTTTCATATTCGTACGGTATGGTCTCGAAGACGGCTATGGTAGTATCGGCAATTTCGGCGAGGCGTATGCTATATTCCGGATGTACGGGATACTTGGCATCAGTTCGAGATACGAGAAAGGGTGATACAAACACAGTGTAGACTGATGTTGTGACAGATTTTCTTGACATTTTTTCTGACGAGATGCCCGAGATGCCGCCGGGTCGAGAAATAATATTCAACATCGATACCTTCCCGGATACACCGCCGATATCAAAAGTACCTTACCGAATGGCTCCAGCAGAACTAAAAGAGCTAAAGGTACAATTATAAAAGCTGCTAGACCACAAATTTATTTGCCCTAGCATCTCTCTGTAGGGAACTCCCATGTTGTTTATGAAAAAGAATGATGGATCGATGCGGCAATGCATCGATTATCACAAATCAATAAGGCAATCGTGTAGAACAAGTATCCATTGCCACAAATTGATGACTTGTTTGACCAACTGCAAGGCGCATCAATATTTTCAGAAATTATCTTTGTTTAGGCTACCATAAGTTGAAGATCAAGTCCGATGACATATCAAAGTCTGCCTTCCGTACTTGATATGGTCAATATGAATTCCTAGTCATGTCGTTTGGTTTGACGAATGCCCCAACTACTTTCATGGATTTGATGAACTGAGTCTTCTGACCCCAAATTGATAATTTTGTAGCCGTGTTCGTTGACGATATCCTTATCTATGCAAAGAATCAGGAAGAACACGTAGAGAACATGAAGACGGAGTTACAGACTTGCGTAAAAACAAATTATACACAAAATAGAGTAAGTACGAGTTCAAGATGAGTAGCGTGACGTTCCTCGGATATGTAATCTCTGTCGAAGCTGTCATAATGGACCCAAAGAAAATTGATGCGGTGGTAGATTAGAAATGACCTAACTCGGTTAGCGATATTTAAAGTTTCCTGGGCTTAGCACGTCACACCCCAACCCGAAAAATTGCTCGTCCTCACTTCGATTATCTGATCATCGTCCTTGCTGGGGCGTGATGCTGTATGAGTCTGGAGTTGCACTCGTATAAGACAAGATAATAAGTTCTCAAATGGTTATCTTTGATTTGATATTAGCAACAGAAGAAAACAGAGTATACGAAATAACTCTCTTTATTTCAATAAATGAACTGAGGTTACAAAGACTTTTAATAGTCCAACTGAATTTGCCAAATTGGCTACAACACTCAAGTTCTCTCTTGTCCACAAAGGATTTTACCATTCCATACATCATGCCTTCTATATATCGGCCGCATCAATCCTGTTGCAAGTTCGAGCGTCTATGCGATCGCACGCTTCAAACGTTACGACATTTCATGCCTCAATACGATCAAGCGAAGCTCCACCGTGAGCAGACCATTTTCTGAACCTGCTAGCAAACTAGTGGAGGATTAGTACTTTCGCCCTCGCTGTACTGATCAAAGTCCCATTTAACTAAACTAAAATTTAGTAATGTATTGATTCATACTGTATACAATTTAGTTATCTTTCTATGTTCTCCTTAGGATCAGTTTTATGGCATATTCGAAAGAATTAAATCATGTTATCATGGCAAGCATGTTATTTGATTCGCATAAGCAAGCAGGCAACCCATAGCAATCTAGTGTTATTTCGTGACTTCTTACTAAATACTGACGTACTTGCCCTTGCACCTAGGCAAGGTGAATGCACCTCATTCCTTCCCTGTCATGTTATAAGTGCTCTGTGCAGGAGCTATATGTTCCTGTACATTCGATCCATCGTTCCTTAACTATATGAAGGTCACTGGCTTTGACACCATAATGGACATCAAGGTACGAACGGTGACAACTTCAGCCTGGGGTGCTAATTCCATGCCCTGAAGTACTTCTCTCGAACAATACTGGTATTTGTGACGCTCTATTTCAATGGTAGGTCTTAAGCCTAACAGATTGAAATACCCCACATAATACCCATCTCAAATTCCCTTTCTAGATCGAACGGGTTCCGACAACTGTCTATCATGTTTGAGGGGTAAAAACTTATGCACAAGTTGTCCATGACCATGCAACGCGTCAAAGTCATACAATCAAGCAATTCGCCTATCTCTATTTTTATTAGCACAATGTCCCAACTCAATGTTCATCAACGAACGTCCCATGGGCCATAAACATTTCGAAGGCACCATATCACATTCGACAGTTCCACCACATCTGTGCTATAATTGTTTACTTCTTCGCAATGAAGCTATCTTTCATAAGTATTGTGTACGTATGCACGCTTTGATATAGTTATTCGACATTAAATTGTGTTGTGCATTCGATGCACGTCTCGATTCAGTATTTCCATGTTCTACACCTTAGTGTTCAATACGTTAGACTTATGTTCCTTTCCTTCGACTCGTGCTACTGAGGCACGTCTCGATAGGGTATTCAATGTTTTATAGCTCGTGCACAGAGGCACTCGCGCCGATATAGTCTTTCAATGTTCTAGCATACTAACTCGTGCACAAGGGTACGAATGACTTGTGCGCTGAGGCACTCGTCGATACAGTTATCCTATGTTCTTATTGTTTGCCATAAAAAATCAAAGACAGGTATTACAAGACACTGAAATTGATTGTAAACTCGCTTGTACAAAGGAAAGCCTAGAAAGAAATCATAGGAAACAATCTAAGTATAATTGTTTAGTTTTGATTCTGGGAGGTGACGGTGGAGGCTCGGGAAAGTGCTATCAACTCTGCCTTACTCCGTGACTATCTGATACAATCTCTAGCTCATGAAGAAATTGCTTCTCTCTTGAAGGTTGCCAGCCTTTGTAGGGGTGTGGTACCCTGCCATTTATAATAGGATATATTTTGAGCCGCATAGACGGCTTGCGGCCATGTGGCTGATTAACACACGAAGACCCGCTCTTGGACTGCCATCTGTCGATTTGTTAGAATTTTGCTGCAGTAAATCTGGGTAGTTAAGGACTTGGTCTGATTGCCACGTGTCCTATTGCATATAGTTTTCATAGTCTTCAGTCATGTGGGGTCGCATGAGACTCATGCGGCTTGAATCACAGTTACTTTTGGCTGCATGAAATTTGGAAACTTTGGGGCCGCATAAGCTGAGCCGCATGAGATTTATGCGTCTTGGATGACACTCTTTTAGCCGTATGGAGGCGTACGAACCCTGCTTTTTGGGCGACGTCTCACGTCTTATCTTTCTTGTCGAAGTGTCAGAACTGTCATGTTTTGCCAGGACTTGTCAGCTTTATCAGTCGAACTGCTCCTTTTTGGCTGCACATTTTCTTTCTACAGATGTTTATCGACGGGCCACATATGTCTTTGAACAGTCATACGGCTTTCCTTCATGCGGACCTGTTTGGCCCAAAGTATCTATACGACAATTTGTAATTCATATGAATCCCATATTTTTTATGCTTCTACAAGACCTCCTTCAAAGTTTTCAAATTGTAAATTTGGAATACTTTGAATAAGAAGCATAAAAATATGTCAAGCCATAGGGAGTCTTCAAGTTACAGGAAGTTGTTTTCGAACTGCAAAGAGATCTTGAGTCGCAGGGACGCTTTGAGCCGCAGAGAGTCTGCCAGCTGTCACTGTTATATTTAATTCTTCTGACTCGGTTGTGGATCTATTTTCGAGATGAAGCCGACGGTTACTGGGGATAAAGTTCCCAAACGTCGACTTTATCTTTAATGATCTCGAAAATCGAAGAGACGCTCGACGGTTACTAGGGATAAAGTCTTCAAACATCGTTCCTATCCTTAATGATCTCAAAAATCGAAGAGTCTCTCTTCAACAACTCCATAAATAGGAGCCGTTCAGAGAGAGATTTCCTCTTTCACCTACTCCTCCTTTGACTTCATCATACTTTTTGCTATGGCTACAAAAGCTTCTAAGTTGATTGGTGCGGCGGCCAAAGGGAAGAGACTTGCCTCTCCGTCGAGAGCGACAGACACTCCTTCCATTCACGGTGAGCAGACGATGACTAAAATTTCAAATGGTCATAGCGCATATTTTTACGTGCGGTCCTGTCATATACTGCCTCTGCTATAAGCCTGGTCGATGTATGCCCTATCTCGTCTGGACCACATGTGTTCTGTACGATAGGGCCGCATGGACTGGGCCGCATAACTGCTGCTCATTCGAACTTGAACCGTCTGAGTGCCTCAAGGTGGATCTGTTATGAATTTTCCATGACTAAGCCGCATAGGTGCCGCATAAGCACTTTATGATCGGGCCGCATAAATTTTTTTATGACTGAGCCGCATTGAGCCGCATGATAATGAATGAGCCGTATAAATGCTGCATGTGTACTTCATGACTTTTTTTTTGGCTGGGCCGTATAGAGTCCTTTACTATATGAGTATCTTCTTTTCTTTGATTTATTGTAGCATCCGTGTCAAAGGCTGAGACCACTGCGAAGGAAAAGGTGCTGCCCCCTTTCATCAAACAAGAGTCACCGTTTGTTAAAGAAGAGGTGATACCAGTAGTTGAGGTGAAAGAAGAGGTGGCGTCCATTGGGGAGGGGATTGCTCTCAAGGAGGAGCCCAAGTCTGAGGGCAGTAGTATTGGGAGTTCTGACCCTCCTATCCCCGCCGAAGACTCTGGTCGAATGGATCTTTCGTATGCGAAATGGCTAAGGGAATGGTATATACCTCAGCACGGCTATGATCCTTGACTGTAGGGATCCATGGGTTACTATGTACTTGTTGTTTCTGGAAATACATGTAACTAGACGTTCATAACTGCCTTTGTATTTCCGACTGCCAATAGCTGTAGCTTGCATTTTGCTTCTTTTGTAATCCTTTACTGGAGGTATAGTCCTGTGAATGTAACTGATTTTGAATAAACAGGGTATGCTCACCCTACACTTTATCTGTGGTATTTTGTGGTGCTTGTACTAGAGGGCCTAATACATCATTTGCTTTTGATAAAGGACATCCCACTGGATGATTTTTGTGGACCTATTGCCCTTTTGTGCATCTGGAAATGAGAGCAAATAGATTTGAATGATATTTTGTGGACCTACTACTCTTTGGTACACCGATGGTACGAGTAATAGATTGAGATAACTTTTGTGGACTTATTACCATTTTTGTGTTCTGGCGATGCGAGTACTGATAATAAGTTGAGAGGAAACCAACATATTTACTTAGAGGTAATGAGGACGTAGTAAATATGGGTCAAAATAAAGCCTTCCTACTCAGAGGTAATGAGGACATGGTAGGGGTAGGCATAATAGAGGTACACAGAACAACTCAGAGGTGCTATCAACGTGGAAGTTCTATGCATTGGATAATTTGTTTGTGATGGACGGAAAAACAACTCAGAGGTAATACGGACATGGTTGTTTTTCTCCGTTGGGGAATTTTGTGGACCTATTACCCTTTTTGTGCACTGACAGTACGAGTAATAGATTAGGATAAGTTGTATGGACCTATTACCCTTTTGCGCACTAGTGGTGTGGGTAATAGATTTTGAGACAAAAGCTATGACCAGGAAGTTCATAGATATGACCAAGGGATGACATATGAATTCATTCAGAGTAGTTAGAGAGTAAGTTCAGTGGTACCTGAGGGTACGTAACTCAACAATCTGAGAGATTTGAAGTTAGAGTGTAAGTTCAGCGATACCTGAGGGTATATAACTCACAATCCGAGAGATAGTTGTAAGGTGTTGTTTAGACATAGTATTTCTAGAGGAACTTGCCATTGATGGGCATCATGAATAAGTCTCCTTTCTGTTTTGCAAGACGGTACGTGCCGTTGGAGAATACGGTCTCGATAACGAACGGACCCTCCCACTTAGGCTAGAATTTGTCGGGGGTCTTGTGAGTCATAACCATTGGTCGACGAATGGACAAGACAAGATCGCCAACTTAGAATATTCTTTGTTTGACTTTCTTATTGAAAGCTCGAAAGATGCGCGCTTGGTAGAGCTCTATGCTTTGTTGAGCTTGTAAACGCCTCTCATCTAATGCCTCTAACTCTTGTAGCCGGCGGCGGTAATTATCGTCTGCCATTAACCGGTAGGTGAGGGCCACTCGGAGTGAGGGGATCTGAGTTTCCAATGGGAGGACTGTCTCGCTCCCGTAAACCAAGGAGAACGGTGTATTTCCAGTAGCCGTCCTAATCGTCGTCCGATACGTCCATAAGCACTCTCCAAGCTTCTCATTCCAGTCGTGCTTGTTTGCAGACACGAACTTTTTGAGGAGCTTGACTATGGTTTTGTTGAATGCTTCAGCTAGACCATTGGCCGAGGGGTTATATGCTGTCGAGGCCATGTTCTGAATTTGATTCTTATCACAAAATCACAGAAAGTATGGCTTACGAACTGGGACCATTGTCGTGGATAATCCTCCGTGGCAGTCCAAAATGCTAGATGACCAGATGTTTTATGAAGCTAATCACGTTCGATGTCTTGACTTGTGCCAACGGAACAGCTTCCGCCCGTTTGGGGAAGTAATCGGTGATTACAAGTATGAACTGATGCCCTCGTGACGACGGCAGGGTGATTGGCCCAATGATGTCCATTCCCCAGACTTCGAATGGCCAAGTGGCTACTGTCAGGTGTAAGAATTCAGATGGCAGATGTATGAAATCTGCATGGATCTGGCAAGCCTTGCATTTCTTTGCATAATCAACTGCATCTGCGATCATTGTGGGCCAGTAATAACCCATCCGGCGAAGACGATCTTGTAACTTCGGGCCAGGTTGGTGGGCCCCACAAGTACCGTCATGAGCTTCACGTAGGGCCTCTGTGGCTTCTGTATTTGACAGGCATCTTAGCAGTAGCCCATCGTAAGATCTTTAATATAATATTTTTGTCTCCGTATCATAGAAGAATCTGAGGGAGCGTCTTCTGATTGAGGTAGCTTCCTTCACATTCTCTGGAAAAATTCTATAGACTGCAAAGTCGATGAGCGGGCGTCTCCAGTCTTGTATGTCATCGGTTATCCGGACGGAGTAACTTATATCCAGTTGAAGATTGTTCCGGGGGCAGACCAGTTCGTGGCCTATTATGTCGACTAGATGATGAGTATTATTCAGGAGTGCCAAGGAAGCGGCGAGACCTGCCAGGGCATCGGCTTCGATATTTTGGAGCCTAGGAACGTGCTCTATAAAGAACCCCTCCAAGGTTGTAATGATGGCAATTGCTGTCTGATAATAGGAAATCAGGTCCTCGTTACGAACCTCATATGAACCCCGCATCTGGTTAACAATCAACTGTGAGTCACCATATGCTTCCAGGTATCTGATCCCCACTTCTTTTGCGAGTTGGAGTCCAATGAATAGAGCGTTATATTCGGCTACGTTGTTCGAACAGGGTTCTGTAAGAGAATACGCCCGATTGACTACTAGTCCGGAGGAAGAAATTAATACTACCCCGACTCCAGCTATGATATCACCTTGTGGTCCCGTTCTTGAAGCACCGTCAAAGAACATGCGCCAAATAGCGTCGTACGAAGTCATATTCGGAGGGAGGAATTTCTTTATAAATTCTGGCTGTTTTTAAGCGTGGATGGGCTGCTAAGAAGTCAGCCAGGGCTTGACCTTTGATAGCCTTCTGCGGAACAAAGACCATGTCATATGGGAATAACAGTATCGCCCATGTGGCTAGACGAGAACTGAGTGCGCCTGGCTTGGTCATGATTAACTCGTAAAACAACATGGATGGTCTGTCCTGTCACATAGTGTCGTGTTTTCTGAATGGCGAACACTAGGATAAGGCACTCCTTCTCTACGGCAGTGTACCTATGTTCCGGTCCTACCATCATCCGGCTAAGATAGTAAATGGCTTGTTCATGTCCCGTGTCATTATCTTGTGCTAGCAGAGCACCGAAGGAGTGTTCTATCGCCCGTACATAGAGCAGGAAGGGCTTTCCGGCGACTGGGACTACCAGAACTGGAGGATTCATCAGGTACTCCTTAATATCATCAGAGGCACGCTGACATTCCTCGTTCCATACAAAAGAGACACCTTTCCTCATGAGTTGAGTGAAGGGTTGGCATCGCCCTTAGAGGTTAGATATAAACCTCCTGATATAGGCTAGTCTTCCCTGAAGGTCGCAGAGTTCGAGAAGATTCTTTGGTGGATTCATCTCCAGTATTGCTTTTGTTTTGTCGGGATCTATGTGAATGCCCCGGGAAGTAATGACAAAGCCCAAAAACTTTTTGCTGGACACCCCCAAAAAAGACTTGGTGGGATTCATCTTCAGGTTGTGTGCCCGCATGAGGTCGAACACTGTTCTCAAATCATATAAATGATCATTTTTGGTGCGGCTCTTGACGGCGATGTCGTCTACGTAACACTCCACCGTCTTGCACAAATGATCTCTGAAGATGACACTCATAGCCCGTTGATATGTAGCACTGGCGTTCTTCAGGCCAAAGGGCATGTTCGTATAACAAATACGCCGATCGGCGTTCAGAATGATGTATGCTTCTCATCATCAGGAGCTATTTTGATTTGATTGTACCCTGAAAAGCCATCCATAAAGGACATGCGCTCGAAGCCATACGTATTATCGATCATTATATCGGTTATCGGAAGAGGGAATTCATCCTTAGGGCATGTCGTATTCAGATTACGGAAATCGATACAGATTCAGATTTTCCTATTTTTCTTGATGACTGGCACTACGTTGGCTACCCAGTCTGGGTGCTGCTCTTCACAGATGAACCCGCTAGCTATAAGCTTGTTTACTTCTGCCTCGATAGAATTCATAATGTCTGGACGAAAATGCTGCTGCTGTTGCTTGACTGGTTTTGCGTCCGGATAAATATTGAGCTTATGGAGTGCAATCTCGGGGTTTAGCCCTGGCATGTCTTCATAGCTCCAGGAAAAGACGTCGATGTATTCTCTGACAAGTTGTAACAATGACTCCCATTCGTCGTCTGTCAGGCTTTTACTGACGAAGATTGGCTTTTGAGAGGATTCATCGTCGAACAGAGGGTACGAAAATCCGCTAGCTATATATATATTTAAGGAAGATGACTATTTATTGAATAAAAAGGAGGCTCATAAAGAGCAATACAAACTGTGCCTGGGCCAAACAAACAAAAGGCCCAGAACGGAGGGTATGAAAATCCGCAACCCAAAAAAGCAAAGACAGGGGAGATTCAAAAAATTTCAAAAATTCAAAAAATGAACTTTCAAAAAATTTCGAAAACCAAAGAGCCAAAGGGCTCGACACCCGAGGGGGACAGAGGCACGTGGGGGGGGGGGAGGCCGGCTCTTTGCCCGGGGGAGAGAGCACACGGCTCGAGAGCCTCGATCCCCGCCCAAGCGTGCAGACCGAGGGGGTCCCCTGCTCCGGTGAGAGCCACCGGAGGCGACGGGGTCCACGACGAGGGGGCACGTCCCTCCGCGCGCGAGGCCCGAGGGGGCGAGCGCGAAACCCGAAGAGGCCGATGCGGGGACGCGGGTCCCGAGGGGGCGCCTCGGGTCTCCCGAGCGCCAGCCAGGAGAACGACGCCGGGGAAGGACGGCCGCCGGGGAGGGGGCCTCGAGGCCGGAGAGGGGACGGGGGAGGGGTCTCCGGCGCCGGGGAACACGGGTGAAGGCAGCGCCGGT
This sequence comes from Iris pallida, assembly GCA_029216955.1. Lineage (NCBI taxonomy): Eukaryota > Viridiplantae > Streptophyta > Magnoliopsida > Asparagales > Iridaceae > Iris > Iris pallida. Next base: position 4,216,220 of record JANAVB010043420.1, on the reverse strand, counting down.
GGGCGGTGGGAGCTAAGGCTAACGGGGCCACGTCGCCGCGAGGGGAAGGGAGACCCCGCAGACCGGCGATGGGGCCATGGCTGCACTGCGACGGGGGAAGAGGACCACCGTGGCTGGGGGTAAGCGGGGAGGATCCGCCGGGGGGGTGGGGAAGAAGGCAGAGACTGACCACGGGGACGTCACCACGGTGAGGGCACCACCCGGGGGAGCAGGACGGGGACGGAAAGGGGATAGCACCTCCGTCCGGGAGCCAGAGGAAAGGGAGGGGGCGCCACCAGGTGGCGGCAGCAGCTGCGATCGGCGGTGCCTCAGCTGCGCCAAGGCGAGCTGTGGGCGGCCTGGCAAGGACTAGAGGTACCGGGGCATCCCCCACTACGGCGCTGAGGGAAAGTCGGCTCCTCCGGGGCCATAAGATGGCCAGTAGGCCACTGCCGGCCGGGCGAGGACGGAGACCCAGTACCACCTTAGAGTGGTAGGGTCCTGCCAGTAGGAACCCGACGACAAGGAGTGGGCGGCGGGAGGGGAAAGGAAGGCCGAGGGATGCACGGAGGAAGAGAGCTCTGGTGGGGCTTGGATGTAGGCGTAGGCCTCAGCCAAGAGGGAGGGCGGCGCGGCAAGTTGGGTGTCGGGGTGGGGAAGGAAATCCTCGACCGTGGCGGCGGGCGCGACGGAAAGGGAGTCGGGATGGGGGATGAAGACCTCGGCAGGGGCGGGAGGCTCTGAGAGAGGAACCTCAGACGAGGCGGGAGGAGGCGCGAGAGAGGGAGGGGGCGCGGAGGGGCATCCTGAAGCCGAAGCGGGGACGGGCTCGGGAGGAGGGGCTGCCGGGGGGCGGGCGACTGCCACGGCGGGAGAAGCCTGGGCCTGAGGAGCACCAGTGGCTGCCGAGGGAAGAGGAGACGCTGCAGCTGGGACGGCGAGCCTTGGGTGCGGCGGGGCGCCGAAGAAGATAGGCGGAGGGCCGAGGAGGGATGGGGTTGGCGACGGCCGAGGGCGTTGGGAACGGCGGTTCCGGCGACGCCAAGGGCGGCATCGTCTCCGAGGAAGAGAGGGGAAGGGGGAGGACCCGCCGCACGACTGGCAAACCCCGGCCAGGGAAGGGGGGAGCCTCCCCGAGGGGGGGACCCGGCCGGGCGAGAAGGCCTGGGAGGCCGGAGAAGACGGGATGCGCCCGGCAGGAGTGGGGGCGCCCGGGTCCGGTCGGCCACCGGCCATGGCCGGAAGGGGCGAACTCTCCTACGAGAGGGATCCATACCCACATGCGAACTCTCTCTCTCTCTCTCTCTCTATATATATATATATATATATATATATATATTAGGAAACTACCCATTTTTATTCATTCAAGGCGCAAAATGCCGAAGCCTTTACAAGTAAGCGCAAAAAGAGAAAACGCCAAGGGGGACCACTCCTTGCAAAAAGATCAAGAGTACAAACATTCCCAGAAATCCTTGTGGCCATGCTTGCAAAGTCAGGAGGTCTTGTTGCACTATATATATATATATATATATATATATATATAGGAATGGAGGGGTGAGAAGAGAGAACAGAGGGGAGAGAGAGAGAGTTGGTGAGAGCGAAAGAGAAGGGGAAAGAAAAGGAAAATGAGAGAGAGGCGAAACCGACGGAGCAGCTCACCAGAATCGATGCCGGCGATGTCTGTTTGATTGTGCCAGCGAAGATGATGGTGTTGGTGGTTGTTTGGTTGATGGCAGTGGAAATGGTATATTTTGTCGTGGTGGTTTTTGTGGTGTGACGACAGGGCAGGGATGCGGCCAGAGGCACGGATTGTCGAAATAGAGGTAGTGGTGGTGTGCTGCGACACGGTGGGTAGATGGTGGTGTTGTTGTATGGTGATGGTGGTGGTGTAGATGTAGTACGGTGGTGGTGGGTTGTGGTGTGGTGAAGGAGGAGGAGATGGTGAAGATCGGGATTGGTCAGGTCCGGAGTCGTTGGCGGGTTTCTGGGTGGAGGTCGAAAGTCTGGGTCGATGACAGGGGATGTGGCGTGGTAGTGTTTCTGTGGCGGTGGTGCTATGGGTGAAGACATGGAGAGGGAGATGCACCCGAGACGCGACGGGGGTAGTGGCTACTAGTGGCCGAGAAGTTAGTGGTGGTAGTGGAGGAATTGTTGGCCGGAGGCTAGGCTGACGGAAAGGGTGGTCGGGTGGTGGAGTATAGATTAGGATTTTTGTTGTAACAATTGTAATGATTGGATTTGTGTGTGACAAATGATTGGGAAAAGTTCCAATATATACGGTCGGAGTGCTTGGGGGCCAGGCATGGCATAACTATAATTTGTAAAAAGATGGCAGGACAATAAAGAAAATGAGTGTGTGTGGTAGGGTCTAGGAGTCTCCATGGATTAGCTTGCCATTGACCACTAATAAGAACAATTAATTAGTTAAAAACCAAGGTTTGTTATAAATATAATCATAGCCCATGTGCTATGAGCCATGATCAAATACATGGGCTATGACCCAATACATGGGATATGACCCAATCAAAGGATTTAGTCCATCCATGACTAAATAAATGTGGCTACCCAAAATTAAATAATTTTGGTTCTCCAAAAAAATTAGAGAAAAATTCTAAAAATTCAGGAAATGTTTTTATAATCTCCAAAAAAATTGGAAAGCAAATTCAAGGGGTTACAAATCTACCTACCTTACGAAAATTTTATCCTCGAAATTTAAGACGTGAATGTTCAAAGCTAGGATCAAAGTATGGTCAAGAAGATAGTTAAATTTACTTAGGCACGATCAACGAAATGAGTCAATTTGGCACGACTAAAGATATTCAAATCTGAGTATCAACAAAATCATTTAGTTTGTGACTAAAATCATTTATGCATGACCAGATCAATTTGGCACAATCAAGATGATTATCAAATACGGTCAAAATCATTTAGGCACGATATAGAATTATAATCATTTTTATACACGATCAAAATTATTTAAGCAAGATTAAATATGGCATGATCACATATAGCGCGATTTAGGTATGATCGAGAATGGATTCGAAATCCTATAAGCACGATCAAGAAATTAGTTAAATCTTTTGGGCACAAAATAGAATTATAATCATTGGTCATGATCAAGTAGAAATCAAGTGAAAATCCTATGCATAAATTGGTTAAGGCACGATCAATTCAAATCGAAGTCATATGAGTGCGATTAAAGATCAAAATTTATGCACGATTTAAGGACATGATCATTATATAGTTAGAGTCAACGTCGCATGGTCATGCAAAGTCATATATCCAATAACGTTCAAGGATAAGTCATGGTTAAGATAGGATCTAGTCAGATAGAACCTAGTTATGATTTAGACACGGGTGATCAGAATGAAAAGCATATAGGCATGATCGAAGATTAGGACTTGGCCATTATCAAAGTATGGTCAAAAATTCCAAATCACTTACTTATTCAAAGTCGTCATGACATGACTAAAATTTGGGTACGATTAGGGAAAGATCTAATCTAGATATGTTTAAGAGATATAATCAAAATCATGATTAACAAGATATTGGCACGATTAGGAATATAATCCACAGCATCTAGTTACGTTCAAAATGAAATTAAATGAAATAAGAGGTTGATTATAAAGATAGGAAAACTAAAACTTTATTATAGTCAAATGATGATTACAAGACATGATATTCAGAAAAGAACACTAGGTAATCATCTCACACTTCTAATTAATGTAAGGTCTAACTGATTATCATTCCTCAATCATACTTTTATTTTTGATCCAGAAATGCCACTAACAAAATCATGATTCCATTCGTCCATAAAAATCAACCACAAGATAAACTAGATTCTGGAATACTCTTCGTATGTTGTCCTTGAATTTATGATCACCAGATCCACAATGGAGACATTGACTCAATCTTATCCTGCATTCCTTCCATTTGTATCCCAATTTCTTACAGAAATTATAAGTTTCCTCATATTGGTTTGGGTGGGCATGAGATGTTACTTGTAGCTGCTGAATCGGGACATGATCCTACAAAGTCTCATGCTGATCATGCTTAGATGGCTCTAGATCCTTCTTGGTTTGCAGATTCATATCAACTTCTACTCCTGAATGATATTATCCTCGATTCTTACCTCGTGGGAAGTTTCTGATATTGTGCTCATGTGACCCACAATGAAAAAATTGCTTCATTCTTTTCCTACAATCTTTTCATTTATGCCCTAGCTTCTTACAGTATGAGCAATTATCATTCTTATGGGTTTGCTTTTGCCATCCTAAAGGTTGATATGATTGAGGAATGGTCATGTGATGGACATTGGGGCGCTTGAAGGGTTCTGAGTGGATGCTATTTATAGCTCTCTTGAGTCTAGGTTCCCCTTTTTGGTGTTGAACTATCTCCATCGATTGTTGTAGTATTTTTTTCTTGCTCCTTGTGACCATTCATCAATTCCTTCAAAACTTTAATAATATGAGTCGCATTTTCGTTTGGTTCCTCAAAATCCAGTGTCAGAAGCATGGTATCATTTGGAACTTCTTCCATATAGGTCTTATTACTTGCACTCTCTTCTAAAAGGCTAGTCTAGGTCAAAGTTGACATTTCTGAAAATTTAGAAAAGTTGGAGGATTAGATAAGATAGATAGAAAGGACAAATTGGAATATAAAGACAAATTTGACATAAGGATAAGGTCATGCATAAAATGGTTAGAAACACTATTACGCATATCATGATCAGGTAAAAATTCTATCTAGTAAGTCTGATTCACCCATTATTTCTTTTCATAACCCTGAATGCACAGTCTTATAATACTTTCCCTCCAAGTCCACTATTTCAATTTTATCATATTGCTCTCATCACTTTCGAATATCAGTCCTTAGTATTTTTTTCCTTAAAAATTTATAATCTAGAAATGCTCAGTTTATAGATCAAAATTTTCATGTACTCTTCTTTTTCCAAAATAAGTCTTACCAAATCCACTAATGAAATCGACTTTTGATATTCACAAGATCCTTATTTTCCAAATATAGATAATTCTTCCAATCAACACTTTGTAAATTCTCAAGTTTAAATGATATTCAAAAATGTAATAATTTTAAACTCAAAGAAATATATTCTATCCCATAACTAAGTGATTTGCTCAAATCTAAACATTTATCCATATATTGCAAATAATTGATCATCACCTAAATAATAAATTTTCATATCCTCCGATTAATTAAAATTTATCCTCAATATTTATTTCTCGCTAAAGTATATCATGGCCATTTGAAATCCTCCAAAAATTTAATCAAAACCTTTCAGGGTCAAATAACCCTAAAATCTTCTAAGAAAAAATTGATAATCCAAAACTACTTCTAACTGCAGTCGTGCCTTATTATCAAAATTTATACATGATCCATAAAATCATCCTAGTGTGGAAACAGACTTAAGTGGTCAAGTCATCAAATAGGATCAAGGCTTAATAGTGGATATAACCAATTGGAAAGACCAAGTCAAAGGAATTCATGGTAGAATTTTTTATGATGATCGAAAATAATATTCTGTGAATAAGTTTCCTAATCTATAATTATCTAGAATTTTACAGGCTCATAGTAGCACGACTAACCTATGTACCACTACGACTTTGCACTAGTTGCGAAGATGTGACCTGCATGGGCTACCATTAAAAACGTGTCATAATCTGCGCCACCATATTTCAGGTACGAGTGAGACAGGCACGTCCAGCGCTGCAACTTCGACGATAGTGCGATGTCTATACCTCAAGATAACATGATTTAATATAACTTATTCACCGTAACTAAGAAGGATAATATGGAAAGACAAACATATTTTATATTAAAAATCAAATGATGGAATATTTCAAGTATTGAATTCATACAACTTAATCAAGAGTTATTCGGAGACAAATCTGGTAATAAAATGGAAAGTAAAATTTGGAAATGGATGGGAGCAACTAGGAAAAAAATATGGTCGGATACTCCAAAATAGCTTTAGGCCTACGGCTCATCATGCAGTCCAAGGTCCAAAGAGAGATGACGCCTAAAAATAGTTATCCAGTCAGGATTAGAGCAAGTACCACTTACACATATATTAACCTTAACCAAATACTGACTATGAATACATGTAATAGTCAGGAAATGAGACCAAATAAAGGAACATGCAAGTAGTCAAGGAAATAATAAGCAATTAGATATTAATAATGATCACGTAAATAAATGACTAACGATAATTGGCTTATCAGGAAAAACAAAACTAACATAGCATGAATTTAAAGGAAAATTTTATTCTAAGTATTTGAAATACCGTGTTCCACATGTGGACGCTAGAGGGTAAGATACATCATGATGCACGTATGATGTGCACCTGCTATTAGGCAAGTAAGACTAGTGGGATAGTTCTGGATAGCCCACATGTGTGCTAAAGTATTTCTCCATGTCCAACTAGTACTCATAAATAAGTCATGGCATGAAATGAACACAAAGTCACTAGTCATGATGATAAATCACCAGATATGATCATAATGATCATGGAATCACGAAATTATGACATATGAATAAAAAGTACTATGTGTAAGCTAGAAGTGTCGCAAAATCGTGTTATGCTAACAACACAAACATTTATAGCAATATCTAAGAAATGGGCAACATAGGTGTAGAGCACTTGCCTTGGGTAGTTGTTGTCGACGTGAACGACACGAACATATCGACATAAAATGGTTTAGAAACTAAATCCCAATAAATGATCCCAGATGATGAAATGGATAGTTCTATGAAGTCCAGAATAGTCCAAATAGCCCAGATTGATATACCAGATTTGAAAGTCAACACGATTATCGAGATTGAGATTGAAGTTCACGTTTCGAAAAGGAAAAGAAAGCACACTATTAGTCATGCTCACAATTTGATCAAATAATTTAAAGGCGAAATTGATTAAGGAGTTTAGTCAAATATATTTATAGCTAAAAATATTTAGTCAAAAATACTATTTAGAAAATATTTAGAATTTTTTCATATTATATAGAAATCTATGGATAAAGATACAAGTTCAAACCACAAATTAATCAAATAATATTTAGGCTTAAAGACCATGGCTAAAATTAAATGAAGAATTTACCTTTTGGTCAATTAATTAGACCAATTGACTATTTAGTTTAGGGTCAAGACCCATTTTGTAACCAATTAAAATTAAATTCACATTTAGAGCTCAAAGCCCATTAGTCATCATAAATCATAATTTTTAGGGCTATAGGCCCAATTTAATAAAAATAATTAAATTTGTAGGGCTTGAGGCCCAATTGGTTCTCCTTCAATAATTTAGGGCTAGAAAATCCAAATAAAATATCCAATAAATAATGTTGGGCTTATAGCCCTCTTAACAATAATAAATTTATATTATAGATCTTAGAAGCCTATTCCATAAATTAAATAGAAATTTAGGACTAATAGCCCATTTGAAATAGAATATAAATAATGTAGGGCTTTAAAGTCCACCGGAGTCGACGCTAGTGGCGTTAGTTTGATTGTGCCGACGAAGATAATGGTGTTGGTGGTTGTTTAGATGATGGCGGTGGAAATGGTGTGTTGTGTGATTATGGTTTTTTTGGTGTAAGGACAGTGCGAAGCTGCGGTCAGAGGTGTCACAAATCGTATCCTGTTTAGGGGCACGAGCACGTGGGTACGTCCAGCCTACGCTGTAGTATCGACGGTAGAACGCTGTAAGGGTTATATACAACATATAGTATCTAAGATTCAATAATATAACCTGTCATCTACGTACGGAGGAATATAATCACAACTCAATCAGATAATTCTAAGGAAGATAAGCACGATGATAGATAAGATAAAGACGGAAATAGCTAGACTAAAATAAAAGCAAAGTCACTCACAGAAGTTCAAAATTTAAGATATAAACAAACCCAAATAAATACTACAAGTCTCAAAGTATCCAGCTGGAATATAATCCAGACAAACCAAACTAATCTAGGTTACTACAGACGGTGTGTCTTCTACGAGCATCGGATCCACAGGCAGGTCCTGATCGTAGACTCCATTTATACCAAACCTGTAATAGGTCGGACAGTCTGCATCTAAATCCTCTGAAAAACAACGGGGGTTATCATGTCAGGATATGAGCAAGTACAAACGCTAATAGCAGTTCCATGTGAATTGACAAATACTATAAGAGACAATCATAATAAAATACATGATGAAATATCAAACTGGAAGTAAAACTGTACAAGAGAACTGAATAACATATCATGGGTGAGAGATAAGATAAGACTATAATATAAGCAGTAGAAGTAATCTGAAGTACGATGTAAACATAAAAGAAAGTGCCATGAGATATTAAAGCGTCATGTGACCGGCTTGGGTCCAGTTCTGGCTATTCCATTTGACCAGCTATGCACAAGTACATGTATAGAGGATCAGGTCGGCCAAAATGGAAAGCTATGCACCAGTAGTAACCAATGGGATATTGATCACATGACCTCTAATAACTCCACATCCCTGAATAGTATAATGGATCCGGACATGACACGTCATGACATGGGATTCAAAAGTAGGGGGTAACCCACTCCCAAATCTGTGTCTATACAAGTACAGGAAATAAGATCAAATATGTACTCATATATTAGATAAACCAGGAATAACATCTCATAACGAGATCCAACGTATACTAGTCCATGTATTATCGTATCTGGAATCAAGTAAAATACTATAACTGAATCGGATATAGTAGTTATCAAAGCAATGAAAACTATTAAAGAATGTACTCGCATGTTGTCCTGAGCTGAGGAATCCATACTACCACTCAAATGAGCCATGAAGGGTCCACTTGCGCAATAGTATCCCAATACTAAAATAGACAATACCAACGTGTTCAAAATAGTCAAATTAGCTAGAATAACCTGTCCTTAAGTTCAATTCTGAACACAAGGGCAAAACAGTAATTTTGGGCCAAAATGATGTTCGTCGTTGGACCCGCTTTGTACCAAAAAATATGCCAGTATCTACGGTCTCCAAAGTCATCAAACTATATGTGTACAGGTCTGTTTTGATGAGATGAACCCAACCGTATGTCCAAAGTTGGATTCCGGTGGGCCGTGCACAATTTTGCCCGTTGGATCGGGTCGCGGGCCCGCCAAAATAGCGTTTCGGTAGATCTTCTCAGAATCGGATCAAACTTGGCATACAGGACTAGAAAAATAACATGGTCCTAATGGCACAAGTTTTGTCTCGAGATAACGAATGTAGACGAAGTAACTGACAATTTCAAAACAAGGTCGATACGGGCTATCTTGACGGATACGCATTGATTTCGTCGTGCACACGCAGCAAAATCAGGTTCCATCGAATTCCACATGTCCACAACATCCGTATGCGCATGTCGATGCATACGGATTGCGATCACATCGCCCGGTTTGTCGGGACGCACGCCGTATCGGGAAAAAAAATTTGAATTCGATTTTTCGTAACCCTATTTTTCCTAATTTTGGAAATCAGTTTTCGTGACGCACTGTTGATGAAATTAGGATCTAAGAGATGGTTTACAAAGCCCAAAAGGTTATCTACAAGTATCTTCAGATCAAGTTTTAATACTCGCAGCATGCTGGTTGCAAATCGACCGCAAACAGGGGTGTTGGGACAGTTTTCTAACGTCCAAATGTTAAGTTTTTTTTCTTGATTTTGGAACTCGTTTTTCGTCACACACAAAGTGAAATAAATTAAACTAATTGAAGGAACATGATCTCGGTTAGGTTGTCTACCTACCCGAAAAGACGAATCTGAAAACGAGTATCCGAGCGTCAAAAAATCTCGACGTGAAGTCGGCTTCGCAGATGTCGCTGCTGCCTGCTTCTCCTGTCGCGTGAGTGCGTGCGGCCATGTCCGGCGACGCTCCGACGACCGTGGCGATGTCGTGTGGCTGCTGGGGGGTCGCACGTATAAGTTGGTGTGGTGGCGCCGGGTTTATTTCTGATGAATCTCTCTCTCTTTCTATTATTTTATGGAGGAGATCGATTTTAAACCGATGGGGAGGGGATCGGTCAAATCTCTCTCTATCGTTTTCTGGAGGAGATCGGTTTGAAATCGATGGAGAGGGGATCAGTTATGAACTGATGGGAGATGGAAAGGTTGGGTTTGCTGTTGTATGTGCGTGTGTGTGAGACTATGGGTTTTGTTGGTTGTTTGCTGTGGGTTTGGGAGTGGCTTAGTTTTTAGCTAACTTATTTGTTTGCTACCATTATATATACACACACATATACGTAGATACATATATTTATACACACACACACATATACGTAGATACATATATTTATACACATATACATACATACATACATATATATATTTATTTATATAAATAAAACCCACACACATATATACACACACACATATACACACACACACATATACGTAGATACATATATTTATACACATATACATACATACATATATATATATTTATTTATATAAATAAAACCCATTAAATATTCTCCCTTTTGATTATTTATATTTTAAAAATAATTTCTTTTTCCCTTTATATATATATATATATATATATATATATATATATATATATATATATATATATATATATATATATATATATACCCTCATGTATGTAATAAATACATAAAATTTATACACAGTAACCTGAATTTATTTATAAATAAAATTAAATATTTTGTATCTTATATTTATTAATTATAATAAAAGTTTTATGAATAAAAACTCAGTAGTACATATATATTTATCTTTTAAAAACAATTGTTTTAACCATTAAGATAATTACATTGATAATAACAACTTAAATAAATATTTAAATAATAAAATAATAGAAATGACTATAATAGTCCTATCTAGGATTGTGAGGGTGACAAATCTACCCCCTTAAAATAATTTCGTCCTCAAAATTAGAACAAACTAGCACGAGAAACACAAACAGAAAACAAAAGAGCAATACCTCAAGGCTCGAAGAGATAAGGTAACGCTCCCGCATCTCGTCCTCTCTCTCCCAGCTAGACTCACCTGGAGAGTGATGCCTCCATGTGATACGAACCAAGGGTATAACTTGGTTCCGAAGTACCTTCTCTCGACGATCCAGAATCTCTACAGGCTGCTCTGGATAGCGGAGAGTAGGCCCCACCTCAATCGCAGAATGATCTAATACATGGCTAGCATCTGCCACGTATCGCCTCAGCTTCGACACATAGAACACGTTATAAACTCCCTCGAGTATACGCGGCAAGTCCAGTCGATAGGTTACTGCACCGACCTTTCCAAGGATAGTGAAAGGTCCGATGTAGTGCTGACTAAGCATCCCGCCCCGGCCAAAGCGAATCGTGCCCGTATCGGAGAAATCCTCAGGAACACCATATCACCAACATAGACAAAAAGTAAGACTTAGCCTACAATCCTAAGAAAACAATCACAAGCAAACACAAACAAAAAACTAAAACTAACCTCAAACTCTAACAATCTCCAGTAGCTATCGGTCCAATACCGCTGTCTATCCTGAGCCACCAGAAGTCTATCCCTGATCAACCTGACCTTCTCAGCAGCATCTACTACCATCTCCGGGCCAAGCAACACTCTCTCGCTGACATCATCCCATGACAAAGGAGTACGACATCTCCGTCCGTATAGAGCCTCAAATGGTGAAATTTCTATACTGGCCTGATAGATGTTTTTGTAAGCAAACTCTACCAGGTGAAGATGATCCTTCCAAGAACCCCCAAAATCTAACACACAAGTTCGAAGCATATCCTCGAGTGTCTAGATGGTCCTCTCCGACTGTCCGTCTGTCTGGGGATGATACGCGGTACTGAACTTAAGCTGGGTGCCCAAGCTAGCCTGTAAACTCCTCCAGAAGTGGGAAGTGAAACGACCATCCTGATCCGAGACTATGCTCATCGAAACTCTATGCAATCTGAATATCTGTCGTACGTACATCTCTGCCGGCTTCTCTATAGGCAATCCTACTTTCAAAGGCAAAAAGTGGGCCGATTTGGTCAATATGTCAACGATAACCCAAATCGCGTCTTACCCTCCCGGAGATCGTGGAAGTCCGGACACGAAGTCGATGGTGATGTGCTCTCATTTCCACTCTGGAATGGGTAGTGGCTGAAGCAAACCACCCGACCTCTGTCTCTCGGCTTTCACCTGCTAGCACACCAAGCATCGAGATACAAACTGAGCTACCTCTCGCTTCATGCCATACCACCATGCGTGCTCTCTCAGATCTCTGTACATCTTGTCGGCTCTAGGATGCATATAGTACTGAGAGCGATGCGCTTCCTGAAGAACATTCTCCTGAAGCTCTCCGCTCGGAACGCAAAATCTAGTACCGTGCCTCAGCGACCCATCTTCAGCTATAGAGAAATCATCTAGCAATCCTGCATACACCTGCTCCCTGATGCTCCTCAGGGCCATGTCATCAAACTGTGCTGATCTGACTCTGTCCATCAACGCAGACTGAATCTTTAAGCCCCACATCTGAACCTCCATGCCCAGAACGATTACCTCGATACCCAAACTATCCAGATCGTCCAATAGATGACGATCTGCCATCAAAATCATAGCGATTGGATACCTGTTCAAGGCATTTGCAACTATATTGGCCTTTTCCGAATGGTACTATAGAGAGATATCAAAGTCCTTCATCAGCTCAAGCCACCTCCTTTGCCTCATGTTCAATTCCTTCTGGGTGAACACGTGCTTCAAGCGCTTGTGATCCGTAAAGATCTCAACCCGCTCTCCGTACAGGTAGTGCTTCCACAACTTCAAAGCAAAAACAACAGCTACCAACTCCAGATCATGGGTAGGGTAGTTCTTCTCATGAGCGCATAACTACCTAGATGTATAGGCAATCACCTTTCCGTGCTGCTGAAGAACGCAACCCAAGCCTTTCCCAAAAGCGTCACTGTAGATCGTGAAACCACCAGCCCCAGATGGCAACGTCAAAATAGGAGCTATGGTCAAGCTTTTCTTTAGCTCATCAAAGGCAGCCTGACACTCCTTAGTCCAGACAAACTTCATGTCTTTCCTGGTGAGTCTAGTCATCGGCTCTGTAATCCGAGAGAAGTCCTGGACGAACTTTCGATAATAGCCTGCTAGACCCAGAAAGCTCCAAATCTCTATAACTGAGCTCGGCGTGGACCAAGACTCAACTGCTAAAATTTTCTTCTGGTCTACTGAGATCCCATGCTCGGTCACAACACGACCCAATAACTCCACCTGCTTCAGGAAGAACTCGCACTTCGATAGCTTCCCATACAACTACTCCTTCTTGAGAGCCTCGAGCACAATCCGCAGATGTTTTTTGTGGTCCTACAGCATCTTCGAGTAGATCAAGATGTCATCTATGAAGACCACCACAAAATTATCAAGGTACTGATAGAATACCTTATTCGTCAAGTTCATGAATACTGCTGGGGCATTGGTCAACCCAAATGGCATAACAGTGAACTCGAACTGGCCGTACCGAGTCTAAAAAGTCATCTTCAGAATATCCTCCTTCTTCACCTTCAGCTGATGGTAACCTGACCTCAAGTCTATCTTCGAAAATACCTTCGCGCCGCTTAACTGATCAAACAAATCGTCAATCCTCGGCAACGAGTACTTGTTCTTGATAGTGAGATTGTTGAGCGCTCTGTAATTGATACACATGCGTACCGTCATATCCTTTTTCAGTACAAATAGAACAGGAGCGCCCCAAGGTAAAGAAAGTACTGGATCTGATGAAACCCTTGTCCTGCAGCTCGTCGACTTGCTTCTTCAGCTCCGCCAACTCGCTGTTGTTGATCCTATAGACGTGTTGTGAGATAGGCTCAGCGCTCGGTACCAAGTCTATAGAGAACTCAACATCCCTGTTTGGCGACATCTCGGGCAACTCATTAGGGAAACATCCAAGAATTCTGTTATCAATGGATGTGGCAATTCCTGCCCCGCCAACAAAGCCCCACAGAAACCATCTCTCGGCTCAGCTGCTCCCCTAGCAAACTCAAACTCTGGCTCCTCCGACGGACTAAACAAAACTAATCCTCCTCTACAATCTATACTAGCGTGGTGCCTGCTCAACCAATCCATACCGAGTACCATATCGTAGCTCAAAAGTAGCATTACGAGTAAACAAGCACTCAAATCCCGGCCTTCCAATGTAACTCGCCACCCCTTATAAATATTATTGACCAGGATAATGCCTTCTTCGGTCATAATCTTGCAAGTCATACCCAGAGGTTCAGCAATTATACTGCGTCTAAGTGCAAAAAAGACAGATACAAAATTGTACATAGCACCAGAGTCAAATAAAGCTAATGCAGTAAAGGAATCGAGAAGAACAGAACCTACTACCACATCTGCAATGGCTCGGCCTCCTCGACAGCCAAAGCAAATGCTCTACCCTGAGGTGCACCCCTCTGTTGCTGGTGCTGGACAAAATGTTGCTACTGAGTCGGAAGCGACGGACCCCTCGACTGAACGGCAGGTCCTGTTGGAGCTCTAGCAGGAGGTACTCTGTCTTGACCTCCTCGAGCTAGGCGAGTAGGATAATCCTTCAACTGGTGTTCGGGTGTACTACATAATAGACAAATGCCCGAACTCTTTCTGTAGACCTCTTTGGTGTGCCTCGGCTTCCCATAAAAAGTACACTAAGGAATCTACTTCTGCTCCTGCTGATAATGTGCACGTGCTGGTGCCTGGTGCTGCTACTGGTGGAACGGCCTCTACTGGGTCTGAGGATGCTTGGGCGGTCTTGCACTAGAACCAGCACCCATAGCATCGCTGCTCTTGGGCCTGAGACCCAAGTCCTCATCTGCAATCTGTGCGTCCATCAGAATCTTCTCAAAGGTCGTTGTACGACGCCCAGATGTGCGAGATCTGATGCTATAGTTCAGGCCCCTCCTGAACTTGCAGGCCTTCTCCCTAGCATCCTGAACCATGCCCTTGGCGAACCGGCTCAGATAGAAGAACTCTGCTGTATACTCGTCCACCGACGAGTTCCCCTGTACCAGTCCTGCAAACTGGACCTCCAGTGCACTAAGAGCCACATCAGGGAAGAATTTCTCCTTGAAGAGCCTCTTGAAGTTCTCCTATGTCAGGTCTTTCACTGACGCACGAGGGTCCGTGCGGTACCAAGTCAGAGCGATATCAAAGAACTGACTCGTTGTTGCTGCCACCCACAGTCCCTCTGAAATCTTTGTTAGCCCTAAGCTCCGCTCAACATCCTCTAGCCAGTCATCGGCATACAGGATCCCCTCTGTTCCCTTGAACTCCCGAGGGTACATCTTCTTAAAATCTAATACGGAGCAAGGCCTCACCTGCTGCTGCTACGACTGCTGGGCGGAAGTACCCTAATCCTGAACTGCAGCCACCTTCTCAACAACTGGGAGTGCTAGCTAATGCGCACTCTCGATACTCTACCTTAGAACATCCGTCTGTCACTGCTAAGCCTCATTCTGTGCTTGCTGTGCCTCCATCATCTGCTGGAGGAGCGTAAACAACTGAGTGGCGTCGGTCGGTATTATAGGTGAAGGTAGAAGAGGACCTGACTGAACGAGAACAGGCCTCTGGACCAGTGAAGGAAGATCCCCAGGTGCTGTTGTCACCCCTTCCTGAATGGTAGGGACAGTAGGGGTAACCTCCTGAATCGCATCTCCCTCAGATCGCGAAGTAGTTGTATTCGACATCCTGAAGACAAATTCAAGCAAAGAGATCAATATGGCACAAGAATCAAAGAAGGACAATTTATTTCAAAATACAAGAAGAGTCGTTATGATAATCAAAAGATCAGAATTCTTTCATAATATGTGATTGAGTAACTCCTATCATAACTTAGAACCTATATCCTAATATAGCAGGATCATAATTAGTACTCTAAGTCGAGCACCATTACGAAATCGTACTAGTTGCGACTCGAACCTGCATGGGCCACCATAAAATGTGTCATGACCTGCACCCTATTTAGGGACACGAGCACGTGGGTACGTCCAGCCTACACCGTAGTATCGACGGTAGAACACTGTAAGGGTCTTCTACAACATATAGTATCTAAGACACAATAATATAACCTGTCATCTCCGCACGGAGGAATATAATTACAACTCAATCACATAATTCTAAGGAAGATAAGCATGATGATAAATAAGATAAAGATGGAAATAGCTAGACTGAAATAAAAGCAAAGTGACTCACAGAAGTTCGGAATTTAAGACATAAACAAACCCAGATAAATACTACAAGTCTCAAAGTATCCAGCTGGAATGTAATATAGACAAACTAAACTAATCTCGGTCACTACAGGCGGTGCATCCTCTACGAGCATCGGATCCACAGGCAGGTCCTGATCGTAGACTCCTTCTATGCCAAACCCGTAATAGGTCGAACAGTCTACATCTAAATCCTCTGAAAAACAACGGAGATTATCCTGTTAGGATATGAGCAAGTACAAACGCTAATAGCAGTTCCATGTGAATTGACAAATACTATAAGAGACAATCATAATAAAATACATGATAAAATATCAAACTGGAAGTAAAACTGTACAAAAGAACTGAATAACGTATCATGGGTGAGATATAAGATAAGACTGTAATATAAGCAGTAGAAGTAATTTGAAGTACGATGTAAACATAAATGAAAGTGCCACGAGATATTAAAGTGTCATGTGACCGGCTTGGGTCCAGATCAGGCTATTCCATTTGACCGGCTATGCACAAGTACATATATAGAGAATTAGGCCAGCTAAAATAGAAAACTATGTACAAGTAGTAAAAGGTCAGGCTACACCCTACGTGTGGTGAGGGTGGAGCTATGCATATGTAGTAACCAGTAGGGTATGGATCATATGACCTCTAATAACTCCCCATCCCCGAATAGTATAATGGATCCGGACATGACACGTCATGACATGGGATTCAAAAGTAGGGGGCCAGCCCACACCCAAATCTGTGTCTATATAAGTACATGAAACAAGATCAAACATGTACTCATATACCAGGTAAACCAGGAATAACATCTCACGACGAGATCCAACATACACTAGTCCGTGTATCATCGTGTCAGGAATCAAGTAAAATACTATAACTGAATCAGATATAGTAGAAATTAAAGCAATGAAAACTATCAGAGAATGTACTCGCCTGTTGTCCTGAGCTGAGGAAACCATACTACCACTCAAATGAGTCACAAAGGGTCAACTTGTGCAATAGTCTCCTAATGCTAAAATAGAAAATACCAACGTGTTCAAAATGGTCAAATTAGCTAGGATAGCATATCCTTAAGTCCAATTTTGGACACAAGGGCCAAAACGATAATTTCGGGCCAAAACGATGTCCGCCGTTGGATCCATTTTGCACCAAAAAATGTGCCAAAATCTACAGTCTCTAAAGACGTCAAACCATATGTCTATGGGTCCATTTTGATGAGATGAACCCAACCGTATGTCCAAAGTTGTATTCCGGTAGGCCGTGCACAGTTTCGGCCGTTGGATCGGGTCGCAGGCCGCCAAAATAGCGTTCCGGTCGACCTTCTCAGAATCGGACCAAACTTGGCATACAAGACCAAATAATAACACGATCCTGTTGGCGCAAGTTTGTCTCGAGATAACGAACGTACACGATGTAATTAACAATTTTGAAAAAGGTCGATAGGGTTATCTCGATTGATACGCACTGATTTCGTCGCACACACGCAGCGAAAATCGGGTTCCTTCGAATCCCACACGTCCACAACATTCGTATGCGGATTTCGATGCATACAGGTTACGATCACGTCGTCCGGTTTGTCGGACGCACGCCGTATCGGGAAAATTTTCCTGAAATTCGGTTTTTGAAATACTATTTTCCTGAATTTGGAAATCCATTTTGTGACGCACTATTGATGAAATTAGGATCTAAAAGATGGTTTACAATGCCCTATAGGTTGTCTACAGTCTCTTCAGATCGATTTTTAATACTCGCAACATGTTGGTCGCAAACGACCGCAAAAGGGGGGTTGGGACAGTTTTCTAACATCCAAATATTGAGTTTTTTCTCGATTTTGGAAACTCGTTTTCCGTCACACACAAAGCAAAATAAATTAAACTACTTGAAGGGACATGATCTCGGTTAGGTTGTCTACGTATCCGAAAAGACGAATATGAAAACGAGTATACGAGCGTCGGAAAAATCGAGGGAAGTCGGGTTCGTAGCTATCGATGCTGCGCTGCTCCAGTCGCGGTGGGCGCACGCAGCCGTGTCCGACGGCGCTCCGGCGACCGTGGCGGCATCGTGCGGTGCTGGGGGTTGCGCGGTATGTTGGGGTGGGGTCGTCGGGTTTGTTTCTGAGAATATCTCTCTATCATTGTATGGAGGAGATCGGTTTGAAACGATGGGAAGGGGATCGGTTATGAACTGATGGGAGATGGAAAGGTTGGGTTTGCTGTTGTATGTGCGTGTGCGTGTGTGTGAGTATGGGTTGGTTGGTGTTTGCTGTGGGTTGGGAGGTGTTTGTGTGTGGG